>JBBPBR010001644.1:0-18846 GCA_037974775.1 Cicer pinnatifidum | reverse complement strand
ATGATCAATTAGGTCATTTTCGTCCTCCCTAGGCTTATTCTTGTCCAATTAGGGTTTTTAACAAATCTTGTGCATCCAATAACTTTGATTGTGTCATTGAATTAATATTTAGGTCATTTTCGTCCTCCCTAGGCATATTCTTGTCCAATTAGGGTTTTTAACCAATCTTGTGCATCCAATAGGTGTGTTTGTGTCATTGGATGATCAATTAGGTCATTTTCGTCCTCCCTAGGCTTATTCTTGCCCAATTAGGGTTTTTAACCAATCTTGTGCATCCAATAAGTTCATTTGTGTCATTGGATTAACATTTCGGTCATTTTCGTCCTCCATAGGCATATTCTTGTCCAATTAGGGTTTTTAACCATTCTTGTGCTTCCAATAGGTGTGTTTGTGTCATTGGATGATCAATTAGGTCATTTTCGTCCTCACTAGGGTTATTCTTGTCCAATTAGGGTTTTTAACCAATCTTGTGCATCCAATAGGTGCGTTTGTGTCATTGGATGATCAATTAGGTCATTTTCGTCCTCCCTAGGATTATTCTTGTCCAACTAGGGTTTTTAACCATTCTTGTGCATCCAATAACTTTGTTTGTGTCATTGAATTAATATTTAGATCATTTTCGTCCTCCCTAGGCATATTCTTGTCCAATTAGGGTTTTTAACCAATCTTGTGCATCCAATAGGTGTGTTTGTGTCATTGGATGATCAATTAGGTCATTTTCGCCCTCCCTAGGCTTATTCTTGTCCAATTAGGGTTTTTAACCAATCTTTTGCATCCAATAACTTTGTTTGTGTCATTGAATTAATATTTAGGTCATTTTCGTCCTCCCTAGGCATATTCTTGTCCAATTAGGGTTTTTAACCAATCTTGTGCATCCAATAGGTGTGTTTGTGTCATTGGATGATCAATTAGGTCATTTTCGCCCTCCCTAGGCTTATTCTTGTCCAATTAGGGTTTTTAACCAATCTTTGGCATCCAATAAGTTCATTTGTGTCATTGGATTAACATTTAGGTCTTTTTCGTCCTCCCTAGGCATATTCTTGTCCAATTAGGGTTTTTAACCAATCTTGTGCTTCCAATAAGTGTGTTTGTGTCATTGGATGATCAATTAGGTCATTTTCGTCCTCCCTAGGCTTATTCTTGTCCAATTAGGGTTTTTAACCAATCTTGTGCATCCAATAAGTTCATTTGTGTCATTGGATTTACATTTAGGTCATTTTATTCCTCCCTAGGCATATTCTTGTCCAATTAGGGTTTTTAACCAATCTTGTGCATCCAATAGGTGTGTTTGTGTCATTGGATGATCAATTAGGTCATTTTCGTCCTCCCTAGGCATATTCTTGTCCAATTAGGGTTTTTAACCAATCTTGTGCATCCAATAGGTGTGTTTGTGGAAATGGATGATCAATTTGTACATTTTCGTCCTCCCTAAGCTTATTCTTGTCCAATTAGGGTTTTTAACCAATCTTGTGCATCCAATAGGTGTGTTTGTGTCATTGGATGATCAATTAGGTCATTTTCGTCCTCCCTAGGCTTATTCTTGCCCAATTAGGGTTTTTAACCAATCTTGTGCATCCAATAAGTTGAATTGTGTCATTGGATTAACATTTAGGTCATTTTCGTCCTCCCTAGGCATATTCTTGTCCAATTAGAGTTTTTAACCAATCTTGTGCATCCAATAGGTGTGTTTGTGTCATTGGATGATCAATTAGGTCATTTTCGTCCTCCTTAGGCTTATTCTTGTCCAATTAGGGTTTTTAACCAATCTTATGCATCCAATAACTTTGTTTGTGTCATTGAATTAATATTTAGGTCATTTTCGTCCTCCCTAGGCATATTCTTGTCCAATTAGGGTTTTTAACCAATCTTGTGCATCCAATAGGTGTGTTTGTGTCATTGGATGATCAATTAGGTCACATTGATCCTCCCTAGGCTTATTCTTGTCCAATTAGAGTTTTTAACCAATCTTGTGCATCCAATAAGTTCATTTGTGTCATTGGATTAACATTTAGGTCATTTTCGTCCTCCCTAGGCATATTCTTGTCCAATTAGGGTTTTTAACCAATCTTGTGCATCCAATAGGTGTGTTTGTGTCATTGGATGATCAATTAAGGTCATTTTTGTCCTCCCTAGGCATATTCTTGTCCAATTAGGGTTTAACCTATCTTGTGCATCCAATAGGTGTGTTTGTGTCATTGGATGATCAATTTAGGTCATTTTCGTCCTCCCTAGGCATATTCTTGTCCAATTAGGGTTTTTAACCAATCTTGTGCATCCAATAGGTGTGTTTGTGTCATTGGATGATCAATTAGGTCATTTTCGTCCTCCCTAGGCTTATTCTTGTCCAATTAGGGTTTTAACCAATCATGAGCATCCAATAGGTGTGTTTGTGTCATTGGATGATCAATTAGGTCATTTTCGTCCTCCCTAGGCTTATTCTTGTCCAATTAGGGTTTTTAACCTATCTTGTGCATCCAACAAGTTTGTTTATGTCATTGAATTAATATTTAGGTCATTTTCGTCCTCCCTAGGCATATTCTTGTCCAATTAGGGTTTTTAACCAATCTTGTGCATCCAATAGGTGTGTTTGTGTCATTGGATGATCAATTAGGTCATTTTCGCCCTCCCTAGGCTTATTCTTGTCCAATTAGGGTTTTTAACCAATCTTTTGCATCCAATAAGTTCGTTTGTGTCATTGGATTAACATTTAGGTCATTTTCGTCCTTCCTAGGCATATTCTTATCCAATTAGGGTTTTTAACCAATCTTGTGCTTCCAATAGGTGTGTTTGTGTTATTGGATGATCAATTAGGTCATTTTCGTCCTCCCTAGGCTTATTCTTGTCCAATTAGGGTTTTTAACCAATCTTGTGCATCCAACAAGTTTGTTTATGTCATTGAATTAATATTTAGGTCATTTTCGTCCTCCCTAGGCATATTCTTGTCCAATTAGGGTTGTTAACCAATCTTGTGCATGCAATAGGTGTGTTTGTGTCATTGGATGATCAATTAGGTCATTTTCGTCATCCCTAGGCATATTCTTGTCCAATTAGGGTTTTTAACCAATCTTGTGCATCCAATAGGTGTGTTTGTGGCAATGGATGATCAATTAGGTCATTTTCGTCCTCCCTAGGCTTATTCTTGTCCAATTAGGGTTTTTAACCAATCTTGTGCCTCAAATAAGTTTGTTTGTGTCATTGAATTAATATTTAGGTCATTTTCGTCCTCCCTAGGCATATTCTTGTCCAATTAGGGTTTTTAACCAATCTTGTGCATCCAATAGGTGTGTTTGTGTCATTGGATGATCAATTAGGTCATTTTCGTCCTCCCTATGCTTATTCTTGTCCAATTAGGGTTTTTAACCAATGTTGTGCATCCAATAACTTTGTTTGTGTCATTGAATTAATATTTAGGTCATTTTCGTCCTCCCTAGGCATATTCTTGTCCAATTAGGGTTTTTAACCAATCTTGTGCATCCAGTAGGTGTGTTTGTGTCATTGGATGATCAATTAGGTCATTTTCGTCCTCCCTAGGCTTATTGTTGTCCAACTAGGGTTTTTAACCAATCTTGTGCATCCAATAAGTTCATTTGTGTCATTGGATTAACATTTAGGTCATTTTCGTCCTCCCTAGGCATATTCTTGTCCAATTAGGGTTTTTAACCAATCTTGTGCATCCAATAGGTGTGTTTGTGTCATTGGATGATCAATTAGGTTATTTTCATCCTCCCTAGGCTTACTCTTGTCCAATTAGGGTTTCTAACCAATCTTGTGCATCCAATAGGTGTGTTTGTGTCATTGGATGACCAATTAGGTCATTTTCGTCCTCCCTTGGCATATTCTTGTCCAATTAGGGTTTTTAACCAATCTTGTGCGTCCAATAGGTGTGTTTGTGGCAACGGATGATCAATTTGGTCATTTTCGTCCTCACTAGGCTTATTCTTGTCCAATTAGGGTTTTTAACCAATCTTGTGCATCCAATAGGTGTGTTTGTGTCATTGGATGATCAATTAGGTCATTTTCGTCCTCCCTAGGCTTATTCTTGTCCAATTAGGGTTTTTAACCAATCTTGTGCATCCAATAGGCGTGTTTGTGTCATTGGATGATCAATTAGGTCATTTTCGCCTTCCCTAGGCATATTCTGGTCTAATTAGGGTTTTTAACCAATCTTGTGCATCCAATAGGTGTGTTTGTGTCATTGGATGATCAATTAGGTCATTTTCGTCCTCCCTAGGCTTATTCTTGTCCAATTAGGTTTTTAACCAATCTTGTGCATCTAATAGGTGTGTTTGTGTCATTGGATGATCAATTAGGTCATTTTCGTCCTCCCTAGGCTTATTCTTGTCCAGTTAGGGTTTCTAACCAATCTTGTGCATCCAATAAGTTGAGTTGTGTCATTGGATTAACATTTAGATCATTTTCGTCCTCCCTAGGCTTATTCTTGTCCAATTAGGGTTTTTAACCAATCTTGTGCATCCAATAAGTTGAGTTGTGTCATTGGATTAACATTTAGGTCATTTTCATCCTCCCTAGGCTTATTCTTGTCCAATTAGGGTTTTTAACCAATCTTGTGCATCCAATAAGTTCATTTGTGTCATTGGATTAACATTTAGGTCATTTTCGTCCTCCCTAGGCATATTCTTGTCCAATTAGGGTTTTTAACCAATCTTGTGCATCCAATAGGTGTGTTTGTGTCATTGGATGATCAATTAGGTTATTTTCATCATCCCTAGGCTTACTCTTGTCCAATTAGGGTTTTTAACCAATCTTGTGCATCCAATAGGTGTGTTTGTGTCATTGGATGACCAATTAGGTCATTTTCGTCCTCCCTTGGCATATTCTTGTCCAATTAGGGTTTTTAACCAATCTTGTGCATCCAATAGGTGTGTTTGTGGCAATGGATGATCAATTTGGTCATTTTCGTCCTCACTAGGCTTATTCTTGTCCAATTAGGGTTTTTAACCAATCTTGTGCATCCAATAGGTGTGTTTGTGTCATTGGATGATCAATTAGGTCATTTTCGTCCTCCCTAGGCTTATTCTTGTCCAATTAGGGTTTTTACCCAATCTTGTGCATCCAATAGGTGTGTTTGTGTCATTGGATGATCAATTAGGTCATTTTCGTCCTCCCTAGGCTTATTCTTGTCCAATTAGGTTTTTTAACCAATCTTGTGCATCCAATAGGTGTGTTTGTGTCATTGGATGATCAATTAGGTCATTTTCGTCCTCCCTAGGCATATTCTTGTCCAGTTAGGGTTTTTAACCAATCTTGTGCATCCAATAGGTGTATTTGTGTCATTGGATGATCAATTAGGTCATTTTCGTCCTCCCTAGGCTTATTCTTGTCCAATTAGGGTTTTTAACCAATCTTGTGCATCCAATAAGTTCATTTGTGTCATTGCATTAACATTTAGGTCATATGTGTCCTCCCTAGGCATATTCTTGTCCAATTAGGGTTTTTAACCAATCTTGTGCATCCAATAGGTATGTTTGTGTCATTGGATGATCAATTAGGTCATTTTCGTCCACCCTAGGCTTATTCTTGTCCAATTAGGGTTTTTAACCAATCTTGTGCATCCAATAGGTGTGTTTGTGTCATTGGATGATCAATTAGCTCATTTTCGTCCTCACTAGGCTTATTCTTGTCCAATTAGGGTTTTTAACCAATCTTGTGCATCCAATAGGTGTGTTTGTGTCATTGGATGATCAATTAGGTCATTTTCGTCCTCCCTAGGCTTATTCTTGTCCAATTAGGGTTTTTAACCAATCTTGTGCATCCAATAAGTTGAGTTGTGTCATTGGATTTACATTTAGGTCATTTTCGTTCTCCCTAGGCTTATTCTTGTCCAATTAGGGTTTTTAACCAATCTTGTGCATCCAATAGGTGTGTTTGTGTCATTGGATGATCAATTAGGTCATTTTCGTCCTCCCTAGGCTTATTCTTGTCCAATTAGGGTTTTTAACCAATCTTGTGCATCCAATAGGTGTGTTTGTGTCATTGGATGATCAATTAGGTCATTTTCGTCCTCCCTAGGCTTATTCTTGTCCAATTAGGGTTTTTAACCAATCCTGTGCATCCAATAACTTTGTTTGTGTCATTGAATTAATATTTAGGTCATTTTCGTCCTCCCAAGGCTTATTCTTGTCCAATTAGGGTTTTTAACCAATCTTGTGCATCCAATAGGTGTGTTTGTGTCATTGGATGATCAATTATGTCATTTTCGTCCTCCCTAGGCTTATTCTTGTCCAATTAGGGTTTTTAACCAATCTTGTGCATCCAATAGGTGTGTTTGTGTCCTTGGATGATCAATTAGGTCATTTTCGTCCTCCCTAGGCTTATTCTTGTCCAATTAGGGTTTTTAACCAATCTTGTGCATCCAATAGGTGTGTTTGTGTCATTGGATGATCAATTAGGTCATTTTGGTCCTCCCTAGGCTTATTCTTGCCCAATTAGGGTTTTTAACCAATCTTGTGCATCCAATAAGTTCATTTGTGTCATTGGATTAACATTTAGGTCATTTTCGTCCTCCCTAGGCATATTCTTGTCCAATTAGGGTTTTTAACCATTCTTGTGCTTCCAATAGGTGTGTTTGTGTCATTGGATGATCAATTAGGTCATTTTCGTCCTCCCTAGGCTTATTCTTGTCCAATTAGGGTTTTTAACCAATCTTGTGCATCCAACAAGTTTGTTTATGTCATTGAATTAATATTTAGGTCATTTTCGTCCTCCCTAGGCATATTCTTGTCCAATTAGGGTTGTTAACCAATCTTGTGCATGCAATAGGTGGGTTTGTGTCATTGGATGATCAATTAGGTCATTTTCGTCCTCCCTAGGCATATTCTTGCCCAATTAGGGTTTTTAACCAATCTTGTGCATCCAATAAGTTCATTTGTGTCATTGGATTAACATTTAGGTCATTTTCGTCCTCCCTAGGCATATTCTTGTCCAATTAGGGTTTTTAACCATTCTTGTGCTTCCAATAGGTGTGTTGGTGTCATTGGATGATCAATTAGGTCATTTTGGTCCTCCCTAGGCTTATTCTTGTCCAATTAGGGTTTTTAACCAATCTTGTGCGTCCAACAAGTTTGTTTATGTCATTGAATTAATATTTAGGTCATTTTCGTCCTCCTTAGGCATATTCTTGTCCAATTAGGGTTGTTAACCAATCTTGTGCATGCAATAGGTGGGTTTGTGTCATTGGATGATCAATTAGGTCATTTTCGTCCTCCCTAGGCTTATTCTTGTCCAATTAGGGTTTTTAACCAATCTTGTGCATCCAA
Source organism: Cicer pinnatifidum (assembly GCA_037974775.1). Lineage (NCBI taxonomy): Eukaryota > Viridiplantae > Streptophyta > Magnoliopsida > Fabales > Fabaceae > Cicer > Cicer pinnatifidum. The sequence continues at coordinate 11,569 of JBBPBR010001644.1, read as the reverse complement.
TAGGTGTGTTTGTGGCAATGGATGATCAATTAGGTCATTTTCGTCCTTCCTAGGCTTATTCTTGGTCAATAAGGGTTTTTAACCAATCTTGTGCATCCAATAGGTGTGTTTGTGTCATTGGATGATCAATTAGGTCATTTTCGTCCTCCCTAGGCTTATTCTTGCCCAATTAGGGTTTTTAACCAATCTTGTGCATCCAATAGGTGTGTTTGTGTCATTGGATGATCAATTAGGTCATTTTCGCCCTCCCTAGGCTTATTCTTGTCCAATTAGGGTTTTTAACCAATCTTTTGCATCCAATACGTTCATTTGTGTCATTGGATTAACATTTAGGTCATTTTCGTCCTTCCTAGGCATATTCTTATCCAATTAGGGTTTTTAACCAATCTTGTGCTTCCAATAGGTGTGTTTGTGTCATTTGATGATCAATTAGGTCATTTTCGTCCTCCCTAGGCTTATTCTTGTCCAATTAGGGTATTTAACCAATCTTTGGCATCCAACAAGTTTGTTTATGTCATTGAATTAATATTTAGGTCATTTTCGTCCTCCCTAGGCATATTCTTGTCCAATTAGGGTTTTTAACCAATCTTGTGCATGCAATAGGTGTGTTTGTGTCATTGGATGATTAATTAGGTCATTTTCGTCCTCCCTAGGCATATTCTTGTCCAATTAGGGTTTTAAACCAATCTTCTGCATCCAATAGGTGTGTTTGTGGCAATGGATGATCAATTAGGTCATTTTCGTCCTCCCTAGGCTTATTCTTGTCCAATTAGGGTTTTTAACCAATCTTGTGCATCCAATAGGTGTGTTTGTGTCATTGGATGATCAATTAGGTCATTTTCGTCCTCCCTAGGCTTATTCTTGCCCAATTAGGGTTTTTAACCAATCTTGTGCATCCAATAAGTTCATTTGTGTCATTGGATTAACATTTAGGTCATTTTCGTACTCCCTAGGCTTATTCTTGTCCAATTAGAGTTTTTAACCAATCTTGTGCATCCAATAACTTTGATTGTGTCATTGAATTAATATTTAGGTCATTTTCGTCCTCCCTAGGCATATTCTTGTCCAATTAGGGTTTTTAACCAATCTTGTGCATCCAATAGGTGTGTTTGTGTCATTGGATGATCAATTAGGTCATTTTCGTCCTCCCTAGGCTTATTCTTGTCCAATTAGGGTTTTTAACAAATCTTGTGCATCCAATAAGTTCATTTGTGTCATTGGATGATCAATTAGGTCATTTTCGTCCTCCCTAGGCATATTCTTGTCCAACAAGGGCTTTTAACCATTCTTGTGCTTCCAATAGGTGTGTTTGTGTCATTGGATGATCAATTAGGTCATTTTCGTCCTCACTAGGCTTATTCTTGTCCAATTAGGGTTTTTAACCAATCTTGTGCATCCAATAGGTGTGTTTGTGTCATTGGATGATCAATTAGGTCATTTTCGTCTTCCCTAGGCTTATTCTTGTCCAATTAGGGTTTTTAACCAATCTTGTGCATCCAATAACTTTGTTTGTGTCATTGAATTAATATTTAGATCATTTTCGTCCTCCCTAGGCATATTCTTGTCCAATTAGGGTTTTTAACCAATCTTGTGCATCCAATAGGTGTGTTTGTGTCATTGGATGATCAATTAGGTCATTTTCGCCCTCCCTAGGCTTATTCTTGTCCAAATAGGGTTTTTAACCAATCTTGTGCATCCAAAAACTTTGTTTGTGTCATTGAATTAATATTTAGGTCATTTTCGTGCTCCCTAGGCATATTCTTGTCCAATTAGGGTTTTTAACTAATCTTGTGCATCCAATAGGTGTGTTTGTGTCATTGGATGATCAATTAGGTCATTTTTGCCCATTAACATTTAGGTCATTTTCGTCCTTCCTAGGCATATTCTTATCCAATTAGGGTTTTTAACCAATCTTGTGCTTCCAATAGGTGTGTTTGTGTCATTTGATGATCAATTAGGTCATTTTCGTCCTCCCTAGGCTTATTCTTGTCCAATTAGGGTTTTTAACCAATCTTGTGCATCCAACAAGTTTGTTTATGTCATTGAATTAATATTTAGGTCATTTTCGTCCTCCCTAGGCATATTCTTGTCCAATTAGGGTTTTTAACCAATCTTGTGCATCCAATAGGTGTGTTTGTGTCATTGGATGATCAATTAGGTCATTTTCGTCCTCCCTAGGCATATTCTTGTCCAACTAGGGTTTTTAACCAATCTTGTGCTTCCAATAGGTGTTTTGGTGTCATTGGATGATCAATTAGGTCATTTTCGTCCTCACTAGGCTTATTCTTGTCCAATTAGGGTTTTTAACCAATCTTGTGCATCCAATAGGTGTGTTTGTGTCATTGGATGATCAATTAGGTCATTTTCGTCCTCCCTAGGCTTATTCTTCTCCAATTAGGGTTTTTAACAAATCTTGTGCATCCAATAAGTTCATTTGTGTCATTGGATGATCAATTAGGTCATTTTCATCCTCCCTAGGCTTATTCTTGTCCAATTAGGGTTTTTAACCAATCTTGTGCATCCATTAGGCGTGTTTGTGTCATTGGATAATCAATTAGGTCATTTTCGTCCTCCCTAGGCTTATTCTTGTCCAATTAGGGTTTTTAACCAATCTTGTGCATCCAATAGGTGTGTTTGTGTCATTGGATGATCAATTAGGTCATTTTCGTCCTCCCTAGGCTTATTCTTGTCCAATTAGGGATTTTAACCAATCTTGTGTATCCAATAACTTTGATTGTGTCATTGAATAAATATTTAGGTCATTTTCGTCCTCCCTAGGCATATTCTTGTCCAATTAGGGTTTTTAACCAATCTTGTGCATGCAATAGGTGTGTTTGTGGCAATGGATGATCAATTAGGTCATTTTCGTCCTCCCTAGGCTTATTCTTGTCCAATTAGGGTTTTAAACCAATCTTGTGCATCCAATAGGTGTGTTTGTGTCATTGGATGATCAATTAGGTCATTTTCGTCCTCCCTAGGCTTATTCTTGTCCAATTAGGGTTTTTAACCAATCTTGTGCATCCATTAGGTGTGTTTGTGTCATTGGATAATCAATTAGGTCATTTTCGTCCTCCCTAGGCTTATTCTTGTCCAATTAGGGTTTTTAACCAATCTTGTGCTTCCAATAGGTGTGTTTGTGTCATTGGATGATCAATTAGGTCATTTTCGTCCTCACTAGGCTTATTCTTGTCCAATTAGGGTTTTTAACCAATCTTGTGCATCCAATAGGTTTGTTTGTGTCATTGGATGATCAATTAGGTCATTTTCGTCCTCCCTAGGCTTATTCTTGTCCAATTAGGGTTTTTAACCATTCTTATGCATCCAATAACTTTGTTTGTGTCATTGGATGATCAATTAGGTCATTTTCATCCTCCCTAGGCATATTCTTGTCCAACTAGGGTTTTAAACCAATCTTGTGCATCCAATAGGTGTGTTTATGTCATTGGATGATCAATTAGGTCATTTTCGTCCTCCCTAGGCTTATTCTTGTCCAATTAGGGTTTTGAACCAATCTTGTGCATCCAATAGGTGTGTTTGTGTCATTGGATAATCAATTAGGTCATTTTCGTCCTCCCTAGGCATATTCTTGTCCAATTAGGGTTTTTAACCAATCTTGTGCTTCCAATAGGTGTGTTTGTGTCATTGGATGATCAATTAGGTCATTTTCGTCCTCACTAGGCTTATTCTTGTCCAATTAGGGTTTTTAACCAATCTTGTGCATCCAATAGGTTTGTTTGTGTCATTGGATGATCAATTAGGTCATTTTCGTCCTCCCGAGGCTTATTCTTGTCCAATTAGGGTTTTTAACCATTCTTGTGCATCCAATAACTTTGTTTGTGTCATTGAATTAATATTTAGGTCATTTTCGTCCTCCATAGGCATATTCTTGTCCAATTAGGGTTTTTAACCAATCTTGTGCATCCAATAGGTGTGTTTGTGTCATTGGAAGATCAATTAGGTCATTTTCGTCCTCCCTAGGCATATTCTTGTCTAATTAGGGTTTTTAACCAATCTTGTGCATCCAATAAGTTCATTTGTGTCATTGGATTATCATTTAGGTCATTTTCGTCCTCCCTAGGCATATTCTTGTCCAATTATGGTTTTTAACCAATCTTGTGCTTCCAATAGGTGTGTTTGTGTCATTGGATGATCAATTAGGTCATTTTCGTCCTCACTAGGCTTATTCTTGTCCAATTAGGGTTTTTAACCAATCTTGTGCATCCAATAGGTTTGTTTGTGTCATTGGATGATCAATTAGGTCATTTTCGTCATCCCTAGGCTTATTCTTGTCCAATTAGGGTTTTTAACCATTCTTGTGCATCCAATAACTTTGTTTGTGTCATTGAATTAATATTTAGGTCATTTTCGTCCTCCATAGGCATATTCTTGTCCAATTAGGGTTTTTAACCAATCTTGTGCATCCAATAGGTGTGTTTGTGTCATTGGATGATCAATTAGGTCATTTACGTCCTCCCTAGGCTTATTCTTGTCCAATTAGGGTTTTTAACCAATCTTGTGCATCCAATAACTTTGTTTGTGTCATTGAATTAATATTTAGGTCATTTTCGTCATCGCTAGGCATATTCTTGTCCAATTAGGGTTTTTAACCAATCTTGTGCATCCAATAGGTGTGTTTGTGTCATTGGATGATCAATTAGGTCATTTTCGTCCTCCCTAGGCTTATTCTTGTCCAATTAGGGTTTTTAACCAATCTTGTGCATCCAATAGGTGTGTTTATGTCATTGGATGCTCAATTAGGTCATTTTTGTCCTCCCTAGGCTTATTCTTGTCCAATTAGGGTTTTTAACCAATCTTGTGCATCCAATAGGTGTGTTTGTGTCATTGGATGATCAATTAGGTCATTTTCGTCCTCCCTAGGCTTATTCTTGTCCAATTAGGGTTTTTAACCAATCTTGTGCATCCAATAAGTTCATTAGTGTCATTGGATGATCAATTAGGTCATTTTCGTCCTCCCTAGGCATGTTCTTGTCCAACTAGGGTTTTTAACCAGTCTTGTGCATCCAATAGGTGTGTTTGTGTCATTGGATGATCAATTAGGTCATTTTCGTCCTCCCTAGGCTTATTCTTGTCCAATTAGGGTTTTTAACCAATCTTGTGCATCCAATAAGTTCATTAGTGTCATTGGATGATCAATTAGGTCATTTTCGTCCTCCCTAGGCATGTTCTTGTCCAACTAGGGTTTTTAACCAATCTTGTGGATCCAATAGGTGTGTTTGTGTCATTGGATGATCAATTAGGTCATTTTCGTCCTCCTTGGGCATATTCTTGTCCAGTTAGGGTTTTTAACCAATCTTGTGCATCCAATAGGTGTGTTTGTGTCATTGGATGATCAATTAGGTCATTTTCGCCATCCCTAGGCATATTCTTGTCTAGTTAAGGTTTTTAACCAATGTTGTGCATCCAATAGGTGTGTTTGTGTCATTGGATAATCAATTTAGGTCATTTTCGTCCTCCCTCGGCATATTATTGTCGAATTAGGGTTTTTAACCAATCTTGTGCATCCAATAGGTGTGTTTGTGGCAATGGATGATCAATTAGGTCATTTTCGTCCTCCCTAGGCTTATTCTTGTCCAATTAGGGTTTTTAACCAATCTTGTGCATCCAATAGGTGTGTTTGTGTCATTGGATGATCAATTAGGTCATTTTCGTCCTCCCTAGGCTTATTCTTGCCCAATTAGGGTTTTTAACCAATCTTGTGCATCCAATAAGTTGAGTTGTGTCATTGGATTAGCATTTAGGTCATTTTCGTCCTCCCTAGTCTTATTCTTGTCCAATTAGGGTTTTCAACCAATCTTGTGCATGCAATAAGTTCATTTGTGTCATTGGATTAACATTTAGGTCATTTTCGTCCTCCCTAGGCTTATTCTTGTCCAATTAGGATTTTTATACAACCTTGTGCATCCAATAAGTTTGTTTGTGTCAATGAATTAATATTTAGGTCATTTTCGTCCTCCCTAGGCATATTCTTGTCCAATTAGGGTTTTTAACCAATCTTGTGCATCCAATAGGTGTGTTTGTGTCATTGGATGATCAATTAGGTCATTTTCGTCCTCCCTAGGCTTATTCTTGCGCAATTAGGGTTTTTAACCAATCTTGTGCATCCAATAAATTCATTTGTGTCATTGGATTAACATTTAGGTCATTTTCGTCCTCCCTAGGCATATTCTTGTCCAATTAGGGTTTTTAACCAATCTTGTGCATCCAATAAGTGTGTTTGTGTCATTGGATGATCAATTAGGTCATTTTCGCCCTCCCTAGGCTTATTCTTGTCCAATTAGGGTTTTTAACCAATCTTTTGCATCCAATACGTTCATTTGTGTCATTGGATTAACATTTAGGTCATTTTCGTCCTTCCTAGGCATATTCTTATCCAATTAGGGTTTTTAACCAATCTTGTGCTTCCAATAGGTGTGTTTGTGTCATTTGATGATCAATTAGGTCATTTTCGTCCTCCCTAGGCTTATTCTTGTCCAATTAGGGTATTTAACCAATCTTGTGCATCCAACAAGTTTGTTTATGTCATTGAATTAATATTTAGGTCATTTTCGTCCTCCATAGGCATATTCTTGTCCAATTAGGGTTTTTAACCAATCTTGTGCATCCAATAGGTGTGTTTGTGTCATTGGATGATCAATTAGGTCATTTTCGCCCTCCCTAGGCTTATTCTTGTCCAAATAGGGTTTTTAACCAATCTTGTGCATCCAATAACTTTGTTTGTGTCATTGAATTAATATTTAGGTCATTTTCGTCCTCCCTAGGCATATTCTTGTCCAATTAGGGTTTAGAACCAATCTTGAGCATCCAATAGGTGTGTTTGTGTCATTGGATGATCAATTAGGTCATTTTCGCCCTCCCTAGGCTTATTCTTATCCAATTAGGGTTTTTAACCAATCTTTTGCATCCAATACGTTCATTTGTGTCATTGGATTAACATTTAGGTCATTTTCGTCCTTCCTAGGCATATTCTTATCCAATTAGGGTTTTTAACCAATCTTGTGCTTCCAATAGGTGTGTTTGTGTCATTTGATGATCAATTAGGTCATTTTCGTCCTCCCTAGGCTTATTCTTGTCCAATTAGGGTATTTAACCAATCTTGTGCATCCAACAAGTTTGTTTATGTCATTGAATTAATATTTAGGTCATTTTCGTCCTCCCTAGGCATATTCTTGTCCAATTAGGGTTTTTAACCAATCTTGTGCATCCAATAGGTGTGGTTGTGTCATTGGATGATCAATTAGGTCATTTTCGTCCTCCATAGGCTTATTCTTGTCCAACTAGGGTTTTTAACCAATCTTGTGCATCCAATAACTTTGTTTGTGTCATTGAATTAATATTTAGGTCATTTTCGTCCTCCCTAGGCATATTCTTGTCCAATTAGGGTTTTTAACCAATCTTGTGCATCCAATAGGTGTGTTTGTGTCATTGGATGATCAATTAGGTCATTTTCGTCCTCCCTAGGCTTATTCTTGTCCAATTAGGGTTTCTAACCAATCTTGTGCATCCAATAAGTTCATTTGTGTTATTGGATGATCAATTAGGTCATTTTCGTCCTCCCTATGCATATTCTTGTCCAACTAGGGTTTTTAACCAATCTTGTGCATCCAATAGGTGTGTTTGTGTCATTGGATGATCAAATAGGTCCTTTTCGTCCTTTCTAGGCTTATTCTTGTCCAATTAGGGTTTTTAACTAAACTTGTGCATCCAATAAGTTCATTTGTGTCATTGGATTAACATTTAGGTCATTTTCGTCCTCCCTAGGCATATTCTTGTCCAATTAGGGTTTTTAACCAATCTTGTGCATCCAATAGGTGTGTTTGTGTCATTGGATGATCAATTAGGTCATTTTCGTCCTCCCTAGGCTTATTCTTGCCCAATTAGGATTTTTAACCAATCTTGTGCATCCAATAGGTGTGTTTGTGTCATTGGATGATCAATTAGCTCATTTTCGTCCTCCCTAGGCTTATTCTTGTCCAATTAGGGTTTTTAACCAATCTTGTGCATCCAATAGGTGTGTTTGTGTCATTGGATGATCAATTAGGTCATTTTTGTCCTCCCTAGGCTTATTCTTGTCCAGTTAGGGTTTTTAACTAATCTTGTGCATCCAATAGGTGTGTTTGTGTCATTGGATGATCAATTAGGTCATTTTCGTCCTCCCTAGGCTTATTCTTGTCCAATTAGGGTTTTTAACCAATCTTGTGCATCCAATAGGTGTGTTTGTGTCATTGGATGATCAATTAGGTCATTTTCGTCCTCCCTAGGCTTATTCTTGTCCAATTAGGGTTTTTAACCAATCTTGTGCATCCAATAAGTTTGTGTGTTTCATTGAATTAATATTTAGGTCATTTTCGTCCTCCCTAGGCATATTCTTGTCCAATTAGGGTTTTTAACCAATCTTGTGCATCCAATAGGTGTGTTTGTGTCATTGGATGATCAATTAGGTCATTTTCGTCCTCCCTAGGCATATTCTTATCCAATTAGGGTTTTTAACGAATCTTGTGCATCCAATAGGTGTGTTTGTGTCATTGGATGATCAATTAGGTCATTTTCTTCCTGCCTAGGCTTATTCTTGTCCAATTAGGGTTTTTAACCAATCTTGTGCATCCAATAGGTGTGTTTGTGTCATTGGATGATCAATTAGGTCATTTTCGTCCTCCCTAGGCTTATTCTTGTCCAATTAGGGTTTTTAATCAATCTTGTGTATCCAATAAGTTCATTTGTGTCATTGGATTAACATTTAGGTCATTTTCGTCCTCCCTAGGCATATTCTTGTCCAATTAGGGTTTTTAACCAATCTTGTGCTTCCAATAGGTGTGTTTGTGTCATTGGATGATCAATTAGGTCATTTTCGTCCTCCCTAGGCTTATTCTTGTCCAATTAGGGTTTTTAACCAATCTTGTGCATCCAATAAGTTGAGTTGGGTCATTGGATTAACATATAGGTCATTTTCGTCCTCCCTAGGCTTATTCTTGTCCAATTAGGGTTTTTAACCAATCTTGTGCATCCAATAGGTGTGTTTGTGTCATTGGATGATCAATTAGGTCATTTTCGTCCTCCCTAGGCTTATTCTTGTCCAATTAGGGTTTTTAACCAATCTTGTGCATCCAATAAGTTCATTTGTGTCATTGGATTAACATTTAGGTCATTTTCGTCCTCCCTAGGCATATTCTTGTCCAATTAGGGTTTTTAACTAATCTTGTGAATCCAATATGTGTGTTTGTGTCGTTGGATGATCAATTAGGTCATTTTCGTCCTCCCTAGGCTTATTCTTGTCCAATTAGGGTTTTTAACCAATCTTGTGCATCCAATAAGTTCATTTGTGTCATTGGATGATCAATTAGGTCATTTTCGTCCTCCCTAGGCATATTCTTGTCCAACGAGGGTTTTTAACCAATCTTGTGCATCCAATAGGTGTGTTAGTGTTATTGGATGATCAATTAGGTCATTTTCGTCCTCCCTAGGCTTATTCTTGTCCAATTAGGGTTTTTAACCAATCTTGTGCATCCAATAGGTGTGTTTGTGTCATTGGATGATCAATTAGGTCATTTTCGTCCTCCCTAGGCTTATTCTTGTCCAATTAGGGTTTTTAACAAATCTTGTGCATCCAATAAGTTCATTTGTGTCATTGGATGATCAATTAGATCATTTTCGTCCTCTCTAGGCATATTCTTGTCCAACTAGGGTTTTTAACCAATCTTGTGCATCCAATAAGTTCATTTGTGTCATTGGATGATCAATTAGGTCATTTTCGTCCTCGCTAGGCATATTCTTGTCCAACGAGGGTTTTTAACCAATCTTGTGCATCCAATAGGTGTGTTAGTGTTATTGGATGATCAATTAGGTCATTTTCGTCCTCCCTAGGCTTATTCTTGTCCAATTAGGGTTTTTAACCAATCTTGTGCATCCAATAGGTGTGTTTGTGTCATTGGATGATCAATTAGGTCATTTTCGTCCTCCCTAGGCTTATTCTTGCCCAATTAGGGTTTTTAACCAATCTTGTGCATCCAATAAGTTGAGTTTTGTCATTGGATTAGCATTTAGGTCATTTTCGTGCTACCTAGGCTTATTCTTGTCCAATTAGGGTATTTAACCAATCTTGTGCATCCAATAAGTTCATTTGTGTCATTGGATTTACATTTAGGTCATTTTCGTCCTCCCTAGGCATATTCTTGTCCAATTAGGGTTTTTAACCAATCTTGTGCATCCAATAGGTGTGTTTGTGGCAATGGATGATCAATTTGGTTATTTTCGTCCTCCCTAGGCTTATTCTTGTCCAATTAGGGTTTTTAACCAATCTTGTGCATCCAATAGGTGTGTTTGTGTCATTGGATGATCAATTAGGTCATTTTCGTCCTCCCTAGGCTTATTCTTGCCCAATTAGGGTTTTTAACCAATCTTGTGCATCCAACAAGTTTGTTTATGTCATTGAATTAATATTTAGGTCATTTTCGTCCTCCCTAGGCATATTCTTGTCCAATTAGGGTTGTTAACCAATCTTGTGCATGCAATAGGTGGGTTTGTGTCATTGGATGATCAATTAGGTCATTTTCGTCCTCCCTAGGCATATTCTTGTCCAATTAGGGTTTTTAACCAATCTTGTGCATCCAATAAGTTCATTTGTGTCATTGGATTAACATTTAGGTCATTGGAAGATCAATTAGGTCATTTTCGTCCTCCCTAGGCTTATTCTTGTCCAATTAGGGTTTTTAACAAATCTTGTGCATCCAATAAGTTCATTTGTGTCATTGGATGATCAATTAGGTCATTTTCATCCTCCCTGGGCATATTCTTGTCCAACTAGGGTTTTAAACCAATCTTGTGCATCCAATAGGTGTGTTTATGTCATTGGATGATCAATTAGGTCATTTTCGTCCTCCCTAGGCTTATTCTTGTCCAATTAGGGTTTTTAACCAATCTTGTGCATCCAATAGGTGTGTTTGTGTCATTGGATGATCAATTAGGTCATTTTCGTCCTCCCTAGGCTTATTCTTGTCCAATTAGGGTTTTTAACAAATCTTGTGCATCCAATAAGTTCATTTGTGTCATTGGATGATCAATTAGGTCATTTTCATCCTCCCTAGGCGTATTCTTGTCCAATTAGGGTTTTTAACCAATCTTTTGCTTCCAATAGGTGTGTTTGTGTCATTGGATAATCACTTAGGTCATTTTCGTCCTCACTAGGCTTATTCTTGTCCAATTAGGGTTTTTAACCAATCTTGTGCATCCAATAGGTGTGTTTGTGTCATTGGATGATCAATTAGGTCATTTTCGTCCTCCCTAGGCTTATTCTTCTCCAATTAGGGTTTTTAACAAATCTTGTGCATCCAATAAGTTCATTTGTGTCATTGGATGATCAATTAGGTCATTTTCATCCTCCATAGGCATATTCTTGTCCAACTAGGGTTTTAAACCAATCTTGTGCATCCAATAGGTGTGTTTATGTCATTGGATGATCAATTAGGTCATTTTCGTCCTCCCTAGGCTTATTCTTGTCCAATTAGGGTTTTTAACCAATCTTGTGCATCCAATAGGTGTGTTTGTGTCATTGGAT
>JBBPBR010001643.1:0-26263 GCA_037974775.1 Cicer pinnatifidum | reverse complement strand
TGTCATTGGATTAACATTTAGGTCATTTTCGTCCTCCCTAGGCATATTCTTGTCCAATTAGGGTTTTTAACCAATCTGGTGCTTCCAATAGGTGTGTTTGTGTCATTGGATGATCACTTAGGTCATTTTCGTCCTCACTAGGCTTATTCTTGTCCAATTAGGGTTTTTAACCAATCTTGTGCATCCAATAGGTGTGTTAGTGTCATTGGATGATCAATTAGGTCATTTTCGTCCTCCCTAGGCTTATTCTTGTCCAATTAGGGTTTTTAACAAATCTTGTGCATCCAATAAGTTCATTTGTGTCATTGGATGATCAATTAGGTCATTTTCATCCTCCCTAGGCATATTCTTGTCCAACTAGGGTTTTAAACCAATCTTGTGCATCCAATAGGTGTGTTTATGTCATTGGATGATTAATTAGGTCATTTTCGTCCTCCCTAGGCTTATTCTTGTCCAATTAGGGTTTTTAACCAATCTTGTGAATCCAATAGGTGTGTTTGTGTCATTGGATGATCAATTAGGTCATTTTCGTCCTCCCTAGGCTTCTTCTTGTCCAATTAGGGTTTTTAACAAATCTTGGGCATCCAATAAGTTCATTTGTGTCATTGGATGATCAATTAGGTCATTTTCATCCTCCCTAGGCGTATTCTTGTCCAATTAGGGTTTTTAACCAATCTTTTGCTTCCAATAGGTGTGTTTGTGTCATTGGATGATCACTTAGGTCATTTTCGTCCTCACTAGGCTTATTCTTGTCCAATTAGGGTTTTTAACCAATCTTGTGCATCCAATAGGTGTGTTGGTGTCATTGGATGATCAATTAGGTCATTTTCGTCCTCCCTAGGCTTATTCTTCTCCAATTAGGGTTTTTAACAAATCTTGTGCATCCAATAAGTTCATTTGTGTCATTGGATGATCAATTAGGTCATTTTCATCCTCCCTAGGCATATTCTTGTCCAACTAGGGTTTTAAACCAATCTTGTGCATCCAATAGGTGTGTTTATGTCATTGGATGATCAATTAGGTCATTTTCGTCCTCCCTAGGCTTATTCTTGTCCAATTAGGGTTTTTAACCAATCTTGTGCATCCAATAGGTGTGTTTGTGTCATTGGATAATCAATTAGGTCATTTTCGTCCTCCCTAGGCATATTCTTGTCCAATTAGGATTTTTAACCAATCTCTTGCTTCCAATAGGTGTGTTTGTGTCATTGGATGATCACTTAGGTCATTTTCGTCCTCACTAGGCTTATCCTTGTCCAATTAGGGTTTTTAACCAATCTTGTGCATCCAATAGGTGTGTTTGTGTCATTGGATGATCAATTAGGTCATTTTCGTCCTCCCTAGGCTTATTCTTGTCCAATTAGGGTTTTTAACCAATCTTGTGCATCCAATAGGTGTGTTTGTGTCATTGGATGATCAATTAGGTCATTTTCGCCCTCCCTAGGCTTATTCTTGTCCAATTAGGGTTTTTAAACAATCTTGTGCATCCAATAGGTGTGTTTGTGTCTTTGGATGATCAATTAGGTCATTTTCATCCTCCGTAGGCTTATTCTTGTCCAATTAGGGTTTTTAACCAATCTTGTGCATCCGATAAGTTTGTTTGTGTCATTGAATTAATATTTAGGTCATTTTCGTCCTCCCTAGGCATATTCTTGTCCAATTAGGGTTTTTAACCAATCTTGTGCATCCAATAGGTGTGTTTGTGTCATTGGATGATCAATTAGGTCATTTTCGTCCTCCCTAGGCTTATTCTTGTCCAATTAGGGTTTTTAACCAATCTTGTGCATCCAATAGGTGTGTTTGTGTCATTGGATGATCAATTAGGTCATTTTCGTCCTCCCTAGGCTTATTCTTGTCCAATTAGGGTTTTTAACCAATCTTGTGCATCCAATAGGTGTGTTTGTGTCATTGGATGATCAATTAGGTCATTTTTGTCCTCCCTAGGCTTATTTTTGTCCAATTAGTGTTTTTAACCAATCTTGTGCATCCAATAAGTTCATTTGTGTCATTGGATGATCAATTAGGTCATTTTCATCCTCCCTAGGCATATTCATGTCCAACTATGGTTTTTAACCAATCTTGTGCATCCAATAGGTGTGTTTGTGTGATTGGATGATCAATTAGGTCATTTTCGTCCTCCCTAGGCTTATTCTTGTCCAATTAGGGTTTTTAACCAATCTTGTGCATCCAATAGGTGTGTTTGTGTCATTGGATGATCAATTAGGTCATTTTCGTCCTCCCTAGGCTTATTCTTGTCCAATTAGGGTTTTTAACCAATCTTGTGCATCCAATAGGTGTGTTTGTGTCATTGGATGATCAATTAGGTCATTTTTATCCTCCCTAGGCTTATTCTTGTCCAATTAGGATTTTTAACCAATCTTGTGCATCCAATAGGTGTGTTTGTGTCATTGGATGATCAATTAGGTCATTTTTATCCTCCCTAGGCTTATTCTTGTCCAATTAGGATTTTTAACCAATCTTGTGCATCCAATAGGTGTGTTTGTGTCATTGGATGATCAATTAGGTCATTTTCGTCCTCCCTAGGCTTATTCTTGTCCAATTAGGGTTTTTAACCAATCTTGTGCATCCAATAGGTGTGTTTGTGTCATTGGATGATCAATTAGGTCATTTTCGTCCACCCTAGGCTTATTCTTGTCCAATTAGGGTTTTTAACTAATTTTGTGCATCCAATAAGTTCATTTGTGTCATTGGATGATCAATTAGGTAATTTTCGTCCTCCCTAGGCATATTCTTGTACAACTAGGGTTTTTAACCAATCTTGTGCATCCAATAAGTTCATTTGTGACATTGGATGACCAATTAGGTCATTTTCGTCCTCCCTAGGCATATTCTTGTCCAACTAGGGTTTTTAACCAATCTTGTGCATCCAATAGGTGTGTTTGTGTCATTGGATGATCAATTAGGTCATTTTCGTCCTCCCTAGGCTTATTCTTGTCCAATTAGGGTTTTTAACCAATCTTGTGCATCCAATAGGTGTGTTTGTGTCATTGAATGATCAATTAGGTCATTTTCGTCCTCCCTAGGCTTATTCTATCCAATAAGTTCATTTGTGTCATTGGATGATCAATTAGGTCATTTTCGTCCTCCCTAGGCATATTCTTGTCCAACTAGGGTTTTTAACCAATCTTGTGCATCCAATAAGTTCATTTGTGTCATTGGATGATCAATTAGGTCATTTTCGTCCTCCCGAGGCATATTCTTGTCCAACTAGGGTTTTTAACCAATCTTGTGCATCCAATAGGTGTGTTTGTGTCATTGGATGATCAATTAGGTCATTTTCGTCCTCCCTAGGCTTATTCTTGTCCAATTAGGGTTTTTAACCAATCTTGTGCATCCAATAGGTGTGTTTGTGTCATTGGATGATCAATTAGGTCATTTTTGTCCTTCCTAGGCTTATTCTTGTCCAACTAGGGTTTTTAACCAATCTTGTGCATCCAATAGGTGTGTTTGTGTCATTGGATGATCAATTAGGTCATTTTCGTCCTCCCTAGGCTTATTCTTGTCCAATTAGGGTTTTTAACCAATCTTGTGCATCCAATAGGTGTGTTTGTGTCATTGGATTTTCAATTAGGTCATTTTCGTCCTCCCTAGGCTTATTCTTGTCCAATTAGGGTTTTTAACCAATCTTGTGCATCCAATAGGTGTGTTTGTGTCATTGGATGATCAATTAGGTCATTTTCGTCCTCCCTAGGCTTATTCTTGTCCAATTAGGGTTTTTAACCAATCTTGTGCATCCAATAACGTTGTTTGTGTCATTGAATTAATATTTAGGTCATTTTCGTCCTCCCTAAGCATATTCTTGTCCAATTTGGGTTTTTAACCAATCTTGTGCATCCAATAGGTGTGTTTGTGTCATTGGATGATCAATTATGTCATTTTCGCCCTCCCTAGGCTTATTCTTGTCCAATTAGGGTTTTTAACCAATCTTTTGCATCCAATACGTTCATTTGTGTCATTGGATTAACATTTAGGTCATTTTCGTCCTTCCTAGGCATATTCTTATCCAATTAGGGTTTTTAACCAATCTTGTGCTTCCAATAGGTGTGTTTGTGTCATTTGATGATCAATTAGGTCATTTTCGTCCTCCCTAGGCTTATTCTTGTCCAATTAGGGTTTTAACAAATCTTGTGCATCCAACAAGTTTGTTTATGTGATTGAATTAATATTTAGGTCATTTTTGTCCTCCCTAGGCATATTCTTGTCCAATTAGGGTTTTTAACCAATCTTGTGCATGCAATAGGTGTGTTTGTGTAATTGGATGATCAATTAGGTCATTTTCGTCCTCCCTAGGCATATTCTTGTCCAATTAGGGTTTTTAACCAATCTTGTGCATCCAATAGGTGTGTTTGTGGCAATGGATGATCAATTAGGTCATTTTCGTCCTCCCTAGGCTTATTCTTGTCCAATTAGGGTTTTTAACCAATCTTGTGCATCCAATAGGTGTGTTTGTGGCAATGGATGATCAATTTGGTCATTTTCGTCCTCCTAGGCTTATTCTTGACCAATTAGGGTTTTTAACCAATCTTGTGCATCCAATAAGTTGAGTTGTGTCATTGGATTAGCATTTAGGTCATTTTCGTCCTCCCTAGGCTTATTCTTGACCAATTAGGGTTTTTAACAAATCTTGTGCATCCAATAAGTTCATTTGTGTCATTGGATTAACATTTAGGTCATTTTCGTTCTCCCTAGGCATATTCTTGTCCAATTAGGGTTTTTAACCAATCTTGTCCATCCAATAGGTGTGTTTGTGTCATTGGATGATCAATTAGGTCATTTTCGTCCTTTCTATGCTTATTCTTGTCCAATTAGGGTTTTTAACCAATCTTGTGCATCCAATAGGTGTGTTTGTGTCATTGGATGATCAATTAGGTCATTTTCGTCCTCCCTAGGCTTATTCTTGTCCAATTAGGGTTTTTAACCAATCTTGTGCATCCAATAGGTGTGTTTGTGTCATTGGATGATCAATTAGGTCATTTTCGTCCTCCCTAGGCTTATTCTTGTCCAATTAGGGTTTTTAACCAATCTTGTGCATCCAATAGGTGTGTTTGTGTCATTGGATGATCATTTAGGTCATTTTCGTCCTCCCTAGCCTTATTCTTGTCCAATTAGGGTTTTTAACCAATCTTGTGCATCCAATAGGTGTGTTTGTGTCATTGGATGATCAATTAGGTCATTTTCGTCCTCCCTAGGCTTATTCTTGTCTAATTAGGGTTTTTAACCAATCTTGTGCATCCAATAGGTGTGTTTGTGTCATTCGATGATCAATTAGGTCATTTTCGTCCTCCCTAGGCTTATTCTTGTCCAATTAGGGTTTTTAACAAATCTTGTGCATCCAATAAGTTCATTTGTGTCATTGGATGATCAATTAGGTCATTTTCATCCTCCCTAGGCATATTCTTGTCCAATTAGGGTTTTTAACCAATCTTGTGCATCCAATAGGTGTGTTTGTGTCATTGGATGATCAATTAGGTCATTTTCGTCCTCCCAAGGCTTATTCTTGTCCAATTAGGGTTTTTAACCAATCTTGTGCATCCACTAGGTGTGTTTGTGTCATTGGATGATCAATTAGGTCATTTTCGTCCTCCCTAGGCTTATTCTTGTCCAATTAGGGTTTTTAACCAATCTTGTGCATCCAATAGGTGTGTTTGTGTCATTGGATAATCAATTAGGTCATTTTCGTCCTCCCTAGGCTTATTCTTGTCCAATTAGGGTTTTTAACCAATCTTGTGCATCCAATAAGTTCATTTGTGTCATTGGATGATCAATTAGGTCATTTTCATCCTCCCTAGGCGTATTCTTGTCCAATTAGGGTTTTTAACCAATCTTTTGCTTCCAATAGGTGTGTTTGTGTCATTGGATGATCACTTAGGTCATTTTCGTCCTCACTAGGCTTATTCTTGTCCAATTAGGGTTTTTACCCAATCTTGTACATCCAATAGGTGTGTTTGTGTCATTGGATGATCAATTAGGTCATTTTCGTCCTCCCTAGGCTTATTCTTCTCCAATTTGGGTTTTTAACAAATCTTGTGCATCCAATAAGTTCATTTGTGTCATTGGATGATCAATTAGGTCATTTTCATCCTCCCTAGGCATATTCTTGTCCAACTAGGGTTTTAAACCAATCTTGTGCATCCAATAGGTGTGTTTATGTCATTGGATGATCAATTAGGTCATTTTCGTCCTCCCTAGGCTTATTCTTGTCCAATTAGGGTTTTTAACCAATCTTGTGCATCCAATAGGTGTGTTTGTGTCATTGGATAATCAATTAGGTCATTTTCGTCCTCCCTAGGCTTATTCTTGTCCAATTAGGGTTTTTAACCAATCTTGTGCATCCAATAGGTGTGTTTGTGTCATTGGATGATCAATTAGGTCATTTTCGTCCTCCCTAGGCTTATTCTTGTCCAATTAGGGATTTTAACCCATCTTGTGTATCCAATAACTTTGATTGTGTCATTGAATTAATATTTAGGTCATTTTCGTCCTCCCTAGGCATATTCTTGTCCAATTAGGGTTTTTAACCAATCTTGTGCATGCAATAGGTGTGTTTGTGTCATGGGATGATCAATTAGGTCATTTTCGTCCTCCCTAGGCATATTCTTGTCCAATTAGGGTTTTTAACCAATCTTGTGCATCCAATAGGTGTGTTTGTGGCAATGGATGATCAATTAGGTCATTTTCGTCCTCCCCAGGCTTATTCTTGTCCAATTAGGGTTTTTAACCAATCTTGTGCATCCAATAGGTGTGTTTGTGTCATTGGATGATTAATTAGGTCATTTTCGTCCTCCCTAGGCTTATTCTTGCCCAATTAGGGTTTTTAACCAATCTTGTGCATCCAATAAGTTTGTTTGTGTCATTGGATTAACATTTAGGTCATTTTCGTCCTCCCTAGGCTTATTCTTGTCCAATTAGGGTTTTTAACCATTCTTGTGCTTCCAATAGGTGTGTTTGTGTCATTGGATGATCAATTAGGTCATTTTCATCCTCCCTAGGCTTATTCTTGTCCAATTAGGGTTTTTAACCAATCTTGTGCATCCAACAAGTTTGTTTATGTCATTGAATTAATATTTAGGTGATTTTCGTCCTCCCTAGGCATATTCTTGTCCAATTAGGGTTTTTAACCAATCTTGTGCATGCAATAAGTGTCTTTGTGTCATTGGATGATCAATTAGGTCATTTTCGTCCTCCCTAGGCATATTCTTGTCCAATTAGGGTTTTTAACCAATCTTGTGCATCCAATAGGTGTGTTTGTGGCAATGGATGATCAATTAGGTCATTTTCGTCCTCCCCAGGCTTATTCTTGTCCAATTAGGGTTTTTAACAAATCTTGTGCATCCAATAAGTTCATTTGTGTCATTGGATGATCAATTAGGTCATTTTCGTCCTCCCTAGGCATATTCTTGTCCAATTAGGGTTTTTAACCAATCTTGTGCATCCAACAAGTTTGTTTATGTCATTGAATTAATATTTAGGTCATTTTCGTCCTCCCTAGGCATATTCTTGTCCAATTAGGGTTTTTAACCAATCTTGTGCATCCAATAGGTGTGTTTGTGTCATTGGATGATCAATTAGGTCATTTTCGTCCTCCCTAGGCATATTCTTGTCCAATTAGGGTTTTTAACCAATCTTGTGCATCCAATAGGTGTGTTTGTGGCAATGGATGATCAATTTGGACATTTTCATCCTCCCTAGGTTTATTCTTGTCCAATTAGGGTTTTTAACCAATCTTGTGCATCCAATAGGTGTGTTTGTGTCATTGGATGATCATTTAGGTCATTTTCGTCCTCCCTAGGCATATTCTTGTCCAATTAGGGTTTTTAACCAATCTTGTGCATCCAATAGGTGTGTTGTGTCATTGGATGATCAATTAGGTCATTTTCGTCCTCCCTAGGCATATTCTTGTCCAATTAGGGTTTTTAACCAATCTTGTGCATCCAATAGGTGTGTTTGTGGCAATGGATGATCAATTAGGTCATTTTCGTCCTCCCTAGGCTTATTCTTGTCCAATTAGGGTTTTTAACCAATCTTGTGCATCCAATAGGTGTGTTTGTGTCATTGGATGATCAATTAGGTCATTTCGTCCTCACTAGGCTTATTCTTGTCCAATTAGGGTTTTTAACCAATCTTGTGCGTCCAATAAGTTCATTTGTGTCATTGGATTAACATTTAGGTCATTTTCGTCCTCCCTAGGCATATTATTGTCCAATTAGGGTTTTTAACCAATCTTGTGCATCCAATAGGTGTGTTTGTGTCATTGGATGATCAATTAGGTTATTTTCGTCCTCCCAAGGCTTATTCTTGTCCAATTAGGGTTTTTAACTAATCTTGTACATCCAATAAGTTCATTTGTGTCATTGGATGATCAATTAGGTCATTTTCGTCCCCCCTAGGCTTATTCTTGTCCAATTAGGGTTTTTAACCAATCTTGTGCATCCAATAGGTGTGTTTGTGTCATTGGATGATCAATTAGGTCATTTTCGTCCTCCCTAGGCTTATTCTTGTCCAATTAGGGTTTTTAACCAATCTTGTGCATCCAATAAGTTCATTTGTGTCATTGGGTGATCAATTAGGTCATTTTCGTCCTCCCTAGGCATATTCTTGTCTAACTAGGGTTTTTAACCAATCTTGTGCATCCAATAGGTGTGTTTGTGTCATTGGATGATCAATTAGGTCATTTTCGTCCTCCCTAGGCTTATTCTTGTCCAATTAGGGTTTTTAACCAATCTTGTGCATCCAATAGGTGTGTTTGTGTCATTGGATGATCAATTAGGTCATTTTCGTCCTCCCTAGGCTTATTCTTGTCCAATTAGGGTTTTTAACCAATCTTGTGCATCAAATAAGTTTGTTTTTGTCATTGAATTATTATTTAGGTCATTTTCGTCCTCCCTAGGCATATTCTTGTCCAATTAGGCTTTTTAACCAATCTTGTGCTTCCAATAGGTGTGTTTGTGTCATTGGATGATCAATTAGGTCATTTTCGTCCTCCCTAGGCTAATTCTTGTCCAATTAGGGTTTTTAACCAATCTTGTGCATCCAATAGGTGTGTTTGTGTCATTGGATGATCAATTAGGTCATTTTCGTCCTCCCTAGGCATATTCTTGTCCAATTAGGGTTTTTAACCAATCTTGTGCATCCAATAGGTGTGTTTGTGGCAATGGATGATCAATTAGATCATTTTCGTCATCCCTAGGCTTATTCTTGTCCAATTAGGGTTTTTAACCAATCTTGTGCATCCAATAGGTGTGTTTGTGTCATTGGATGATCAATTTAGGTCATTTTCGTTCTCCCTAGGCATATTCTTGTCCAATTAGGGTTTTTAATCAATCTTGTGCATCCAATAGGTGTGTTTGTGTCATTGGATGATCAATTAGGTCATTTTCGTCCTCCCTAGGCATATTCTTGTCCAATTTGGGTTTTTAACCAATCTTGTGCATCCAATAGGTGTGTTTGTGTCATTGGATGATCAATTAGGTCATTTTCATCCTCCCTAGGCATATTC
This sequence comes from Cicer pinnatifidum, assembly GCA_037974775.1. Lineage (NCBI taxonomy): Eukaryota > Viridiplantae > Streptophyta > Magnoliopsida > Fabales > Fabaceae > Cicer > Cicer pinnatifidum. The sequence goes on along the minus strand of JBBPBR010001643.1, from coordinate 16,749 downwards.
TTGTCCAATTAGGGTTTTTAACCAATCTTGTGCATCCAATAGGTGCGTTTGTGGCAATGGATGATCAATTAGGTCATTTTCGTCCTCCCTAGGCTTATTCTTGTCCAATTAGGGTTTTTAACCAATCTTGTGTATCCAATAGGTGTGTTTGTGTCATTGGATGATCAATTAGGTCATTTTCGTCCTCCCTATTCTAATTCTTGTCCAATTAGGGTTTTTAACCAATCTTGTGCATCCAATAGGTGTGTTTGTGTCATTGGATGATCAATTAGGTCATTTTCGTCCTCCCTAGACATATTCTTGTCCAATTAGGGTTTTTAACCAATCTTGTGCATCCAATAGGTGTGTTTGTGGCAATGGATGATCAATTAGGTCATTTTCGTCCTCCCTAGGCTTATTCTTGTCCAATTAGGGTTTTTAACCAATCTTGTGTATCCAATAGGTGTGTTTGTGTCATTGGATGATCAATTAGGTCATTTTCGTCCTCCCTAGGCTTATTCTTGTCCAATTAGAGTTTTTAACCAATCTTGTGCATCCAATAACTTAGTTTGTGTCATTGAATTAATATTTAGGTCATTTTCTTCCTCCCTAGGCATATTATTGTCTAATTATGGTTTTTAACCAATATTGTGCATCCAATAGGTGTGTTTGTGTCATTGGATGATCAATTAGGTCATTTTCGTCCTCCATAGGCTTATTGTTGTCCAATTAGGGTTTTTAACCAATCTTGTGCATCCAATAGGTGTGTTTGTGTCATTGGATGATCAATTAGGTCATTTTCGTCCTCCCTAGGCATATTCTTGTCCAATTAGGGTTTTTAACCAATCTTGTGCATCCAATAGGTGTGTTTGTGTCATTGGATGATCAATTAGGTCATTTTCGTACTCCCTAGGCTTATTCTTGTCCAAATAGGTTTTTAACCAATCTTGTGCATCCAATAAGTTCATTTGTGTCATTGGATTAACATTTAGGTCAATTTCGTCCTCCCTAGGCATAATCTTGTCCAATTAGGATTTTTAACCAATCTTGTGCATCCAATAGGTGTGTTTTGTGTCATTGGATGATCAATTAGGTCATTTTCGTCCTCCCTATGCTTATTCTTGTCCAATTAGGGTTTTTAACCAATAATGTGCATCCAATAAGTTCATTTGTGTCATTGGATGATCAATTAGGTCATTTTCGTCCTCGCTAGGCATATTCTTGTCCAACTAGGGTTTTTAACCAATCTTGTGCATCCAATAGGTGTGTTTCTGTCATTTGATGATCAATTAGGTCATTTTCGTCCTCCTTCGGCTTATTCTTGTCCAATTAGAGTTTTTAACCAATCTTGTGCATCCAATAGGTGTGTTTGTGTCATTGGATGATCAATTAGGTCATTTTCGTCCTCCCTAGGCTTATTCTTGTCCAATTAGGGTTTTTGACCAATCTTGTGCATCCAATAGGTGTGTTTGTGTCATTGGATGATCAATTAGGTCATTTTCGTCCTCCCTAGGCATATTCTGGTCCAATTAGGGTTTTTAACCAATCTTGTGCATCCAATAGGTGTGTTTGTGTCATTGGATGATCAATTAGGTCATTTTCGTCCTCCCTAGGCATATTCTTGTCCAATTAGGGTTTTTAACCAATCTTGTGCATCCAATAGGTGTGTTTGTGTCATTGGATGATCAATTAGGTCATTTTCGTCCTCCCTAGGCTTATTCTTGTCCAATTACGGTTTTTAACCAATCTTGTACATCTAATAAGTTCATTTGTGTCATTGGATTAACATTTAGGTCATTTTCATCCTCCCTAGGCATATTCTTGTCCAATTAGGGTTTTTATCCCATCTAGTGCATCCAATAGATGTGTTTGTGTCATTGGATGATGAATTAGGTCATTTTCCTCCTCCCTAGGCATATTCTGGTCCAATTAGGGTTTTTAACCAATCTTGTGCATCCAATAGGTGTGTTTGTGTCATTGGATGATCAATTAGGTCATTTTCGTCCTCCCTAGGCATATTCTTGTCCAATTAGGGTTTTTAACCAATCTTGTGCATCCAATAGGTGTGTTTGTGTCATTGGATGATCAATTAGGTCATTTTCGTCCTCCCTAGGCTTATTCTTATCCAATTAGGGTTTTTAACCAATCTTGTGCTTCCAATAAGTTGAGTTGTGTCATTGGATTAACATTTAGGTCTTTTTCGTCCTCCCTAGGCTTATTCTTGTCCAATCAGGGTTTTTAACCAATCTTGTACATCTAATAAGTTCATTTGTGTCATTGGATTAACATTTAGGTCATTTTCGTCCTCCCTAGGCATATTCTTGTCCAATTAGGGTTTTTATCCCATCTTGTGCATCCAATAGATGTGTTTGTGTCATTGGATGATGAATTAGGTCATTTTCCTCCTCCCTAGGCATATTCTGGTCCAATTAGGGTTTTTAACCAATCTTGTGCATCCAATAGGTGTGTTTGTGTCATTGGATGATCAATTAGGTCATTTTCGTCCTCCCTAGGCATATTCTTGTCCAATTAGGGTTTTTAACCAATCTTGTGCATCCAATAGGTGTGTTTGTGTCATTGGTTGATTAATTAGGTCATTTTCGTCCTCCCTAGGCTTATTCTTGTCCAATTAGGGTTTTTAACCAATCTTGTGCATCCAATAGGTGTGTTTGTGTCATTGGATGATCAATTAGGTCATTTTCGTCCTCCCTAGGCTTATTCTTGTCCAATTAGGGTTTCTATCAAATCTTGTGCATCCAATAACTTTGTTTGTGTCATTGAATTAATATTTAGGTCATTTTAGTCCTCCCAAGGCATATTCTTGTCCAATTAGGGTTTTTAACAAATCTTGTGCATCCAATAGGTGTGTTTGTGTCATTGGATGATCAATTAGGTCATTTTCGTCCTCCCTAGGCTTATTCTTGTCCAATTAGGGTTTTTAACCAATCTTGTGCATCCAATAGGTGTGTTTGTGTCATTGGATGATCAATTAGGTCATTTTCTTCCTCCCTAGGCTTATTCTTGTCCAATTAGGGTTTTTAACCAATCTTGTGCATCCAATAGGTGTGTTTGTGTCATTGGATGATCAATTAGGTCATTTTTTGTCCTCCCTAGGCTTATTCTTGTCCAATTAGGGTTTTTAACCAATCTTCTGCATAGGTGTGTTTGTGTCATTGGATAATCAATTAGGTCATTTTCGTCCTCCTTAGGCTTATTCTTGTCCAATTAGGGTTTTTAACCAATCTTGTGCATCCAATAAGTTCATTTGTGTCATTGGATGATCAATTAGGTCATTTTCGTCCTCCCTAGGCATGTTCTTGTCCAACTAGGGTTTCAAACCAATCTTGTGCATCCAATAGGTGTGTTTGTGTCATTGGATGATCAATTAGGTCATTTTCATCCTCCCTAGGCTTATTCTTGTCCAACTAGGGTTTCAAACCAATCTTGTGCATCCAATAGGTGTGTTTGTGTCATTGGATGATCAATTAGGTCATTTTCGTCCTCCCTAGGCTTATTCTTGTCCAATTAGGGTTTATAACCAATCTTGTGCATTCAATAGGTGTGTTTGTGTCATTGAATGATCAATTAGGTCATTTTTGTCCTCCCTAGGCTTATTCTTGTCCAATTAGGGTTTTTAACCAATCTTGTGCATCCAATAAGTTCATTTGTGTCATTGGATGATCAATTAGGTCATTTTCGTCCTCCCTAGGCATGTTCTTGTCCAACTAGGGTTTCAAACCAATCTTGTGCATCCAATAGGTGTGTTTGTGTCATTGGATGATCAATTAGGTCATTTTCATCCTCCCTAGGCTTATTCTTGTCCAACTAGGGTTTCAAACCAATCTTGTGCATCCAATAGGTGTGTTTGTGTCATTGGATGATCAATTAGGTCATTTTCGTCCTCCCTAGGCTTATTCTTGTCCAATTAGGGTTTTTAACCAATCTTGTGCATCCAATAGGTGTGTTTGTGTTATTGGATGATCAATAAGGTCATTTTCGTCCTCCCTAGGCATATTCTTGTCCAATTAGGGTTTTTAACCAATCTTGTGCATCCAATAGGTGTGTTTGTGTCATTGGATGATCAATTAGGTCATTTTCGTCCTCCCTAGGCTTATTCTTGTCCAATTAGGGTTTTTAACCGATCTTGTGCATCCAATAGATGTGTTTGTGTCATTGGATGATCAATTAAGTCATTTTCGTCCTGCCTAGGTATATTCTTGTCCAATTAGAGTTTTTAACCAATCTTGTGGATCCAATAGTTGTGTTTGTGTCATTGGATGATCAATTAGGTCATTGTCGTCCTCCCTTTGCATATTCTTGTCCAATTAGGGTTTTTAACCAATCTTGTGCTTCCAATAGATGTGTTTGTGTCATTGGATGATCAATTAGGTCATTTTCGTCCTCCCTAGGCATATTCTTGTCCAATTAGGGTTTTTAACCAATCTTGTGCATCCAATAGGTGTGTTTGTGTCATTGGATGATCAATTAGGTCATTTTCGTCCTCCCTAGGCTTATTCTTGTCCAATTAGGGTTTTTAACCAATCTTGTGCATCCAATAGGTGTGTTTGTGTCATTGGATGATCAATTAGGTCATTTTCGTCCTCCCTAGGCTTATTCTTGTCCAATTAGGGTTTTTAACCAATCTTGTGCATCCAATAGGTGTGTTTGTGTCATTGGATGATCAATTTGCTCATTTTCGTCCTCCCTAGGCTTATTCTTGTCCAATTAGGGTTTTTAACCAATCTTGTGCATCCAATAAGTTTGTTTGTGTCATTGAATTAATATTTAGTTCATTTTCGTCCTCCCTAGGCATCATCTTGTCCAATTAGGGTTTTTAACCAATCTTGTGCATCCAATAGGTGTGTTTGTGTCATTGGATGATCAATTAGGTCATTTTCGTCCTCCCTAGGCTTATTCTTGTCCAATTAGGGTTTTTAACCAATCTTGTGCATCCAATAAGTTGAGTTGTGTCATTGGATTAACGTTTAGCTCATTTTTGTTCTCCCTAGGCTTATTCTTGTCCAATTAGGGTTTTTAACCAATCTTGTGCATCCAACAGGTGTGTTTGTGTCATTGGATGATCAATTAGGTCATTTTCGTCCTCCCTAGGCTTATTCTTGTCCAATTAGGGTTTTTAACCAATCTTGTGCATCCAATAAGTTTATTTGTGTCATTGGATGATCAATTAGGTCATTTTCGTCCTCCCTATGCATATTCTTGTCCAACTAGGGTTTTAAACCAATCTTGGGCATCCAATAGGTGTGTTTGTGTCATTGGATGATCAATTAGGTCATTTTCGTCCTCCCTAGGCTTATTCTTGTCCAATTAGGGTTTTTAACCAATCTTGTGCATCCAATAGGTGTGTTTGTGTCATTGGATGATCAATTAGGTCATTTTCGTCCTCCCTAGGCTTATTCTTGTCCAATTAGGGTTTTTAACCAATCTTGTGCATCCAATAGGTGTGTTTGTGTCATTGGATGATCAATTAGGGGATTTTCGTCCTCCCTAGGCATATTCTTGTCCAATTAGGGTTTTTAACCAATCTTGTGCATCCAATAGGTGTGTTTGTGTCATTGGATGATCAATTAGGCCATTTTGGTCCTCCCTAGGCATATTCTTGTCCAATTAGGGTTTTTAACCAATCTTGTGCATCCAATAGGTGTGTTTGTGTCATTGGATGATCAATTAGGTCATTTTCGTCCTCCCTAGGCATATTCTTGTCCAATTAGGGTTTTTAACCAATCTTGTGCATCCAATAGGTGTGTTTGTGTCATTGGATGATCAATTAGGTCATTTTCATCCTCCCTAGGCATATTCTTGTCCAATTAGGGTTTTTAACCAATCTTGTGCATCCAATAGTTGTGTTTGTGTCATTGGATGATCAATTAGGTCATTTTCGTCCTCCCTAGGCTTATTCTTTCCCAATTAGGGTTTTTAACCAATCTTGTGCATCCAATAAGTTTATTTGTGTCATTGGAATAACATTTAGGTCATTTTCGTCCTCCATAGGCATATTCTTGTCCAATTAGAGTTTTTAACCATTCTTGTGCTTCCATTAGGTGTGTTTGTGTTATTGGATGATCAATTAGGTCATTTTCGTCCTCACTAGGCTTATTCTTGTCCAATTAGGGTTTTTAACCAATCTTGTGCATCCAATAGGTGTGTTTGTGTCATTGGATGATCAATTAGGTCATTTTCGTCCTCCCTAGGCTTATTCTTGTCCAATTAGGGTTTTTAACCAATCTTGTGCATCCAATACGTGTGTTTGTGTCATTGGATGATCAATTAGGTCATTTTTGTCCTCCCTAGACTTATTCTTGTCCAATTAGGGTTTTTAACCAATCTTCTGCATCCAATAGGTGTGTTTGTGTCGTTGGATGATCAATTAGGTCATTTGCCTCCTCCATAGGCTTATTCTTGTCCAATTAGGGTTTTTAACCAATCTTGTGCATCCAATAACTTTAATTGTGTCATTGAATTAATATTTAGGTCATTTTCGTCCTCCCTAGGCATATTCTTGTCCAATTAGGGTTTTTAACCAATCTTGTGCATCCAATAGTTGTGTTTGTGTCATTGGATGATCAATTAGGTCATTTTCGTCCTCCCTAGGCTTATTCTTGTCCAATTAGGGTTTTTAACCAATCTTGTGCATCCAATAAGTGTGTTTGTGTCATTGGATGATCAATTAGGTCATTTTCGCCCTCCCTAGGCATATTCTTGTCCAATTATGGTTTTTAACCAATCTTGTGCATCCAATAGGTGTGTTTGTGTCATTGGATGATCAATTAGGTCATTTTCGTCCCCCCTAGACATATTCTTGTCCAATTAGGGATTTTAACCAATCTTGTGCATCCAATAGGTGTGTTTGTGTCATTGGATGATCAATTAGGTCATTTTCGTCCTCCCTAGGCTTATTCTTGTCCAATTAGGGTTTTTAACCAATCTTGTGCATCCAATAGGTGTGTTTGTGTCATTGGATGATCAATTAGGTCATTTTCATCCTCCCTAGGCTTATTCATGTCCAATTAGGGTTTTTAACCATTCTTGTGCATCCAATAAGTTTGTTTGTGTCATTGAATTAATATTTAGGTCATTTTCGTCCTCCCTAGGCATATTCTTGTCCAATTAGGGTTTTTAACCAATCTTGTGCATCCAATAGGTGTGTTTGTGTCATTGGATGATCAATTAGGTCATCTACGTCCTCCCTAGGCTTATTCTTGTCCAATTAGGGTTTTTAACCAATCTTGTGCATCCAATAGGTGTGTTTGTGTCATTGGATGATCAATTAGGTCATTTTCGTCCTCCCTAGGCATATTCTTGTCCAATTAGGGTTTTTAACCAATCTTGTGCATCCAATAGGTGTGTTTGTGTCATTGGATGATCAATTAGGTCATTTTCGTCCTCCCTAGGCATATTCTTCTCCAATTAGGGTTTTTAACCAATCTTGTGCATCCAATAGGTGTGTTTGTGTCATTGGATGATCAATTAGGTCATTTTCGTCATCCCTAGGCTTATTCTTGCCCAATTAGGGTTTTTAACCAATCTTGTGCATCCAATAAGTTGAGTTGTGTCATTGGATTAACATTTAGGTCATTTTCGTCCTCCCTAGGCTTATTCTTGTCCAATTAGGGTTTTTAACCAATCTTGTGCACCCAATAAGTTCATTTGTGTCATTGGATTAACATTTAGGTCATTTTCGTCCTCCCTTGGCATATTCTTGCCCAATTAGGGTTTTTAACTAATCTTGTGCATCCAATAGGTGCGTTTGTGTCATTGGATGATCAATTAGGTTATTTTCATCCTCCCTAGCCTTATTCTTGTCCAATTAGGGTTTTTAACCAATCTTTTGCATCCAATAGGTGTGTTTGTGTCATTGGATGATCAATTAGGTCATTTTCGTCCTCCCTAGGCTTATTCTTGTCCAATTAGGGTTTTTAACCAATCTTGTGCACCCAATAAGTTCATTTGTGACATTGGATTAACATTTAGGTCATTTTCGTCCTCCCTAGGCTTATTCTTGTCCAATTAGGGTTTTTAACCAATCTTGTGCATCCAATAGGTGTGTTTGTGTCATTGGATGATCAATTAGGTCATTTTCGTCCTCCCTAGGCTTATTCTTGTCCAATTAGGGTTTTTAACCAATCTTGTGCATCCAATAGGTGTGTTTGTGTCATTGGATGATCAATTAGGTCATTTTCGTCCTCCCTAGGCATATTCTTGTCCAGTTAGGGTTTTTAACCAATCTTGTGCATCCAATAAGCGTGTTTGTGTCATTGGATGATCAATTAGGTCATTTTCGTCCTCCCTAGGCTTATTCTTGTCCAATTAGGGTTTTTAACCAATCTTGTGCATCCAATAGGTGTGTTTGTGTCATTGGATGATCAATTAGGTCATTTTCGTCCTCCCTAGGCTTATTCTTGTCCAATTAGGGTTTTTAACCAATCTTGTGCATCCAATAGGTGTGTTTGTGTCATTGGATGATCAATTAGTTCATTTTTGTCCTCCCTAGGCTTATTCTTGTCCAATTAGGGTTTCTAACCAATCTTGTGCATCCAATAGGTGTGTTTGTGTCATTGGATGATCAATTAGGTCATTTTCGTCCTCCCTAGGCTTATTCTTGTCCAATTAGGGTTTTTAACCAATCTTGTGCATCCAATAGGTGTGTTTGTGTCATTGGATGATCAATTAGGTCATTTTCGTCCTCCCTAGGCTTATTCTTTTCCAATTAGGGTTTTTAACCAATCATGTGCATCCAATAAGTGTGTTTGTGTCATTGGATGATCAATTAGGTCATTTTCGTCCTCACTAGGCATATTCTTGTCCAACTAGGGTTTTAAACCAATCTTGTGCATCCAATAGGTGTGTTTGTGTCATTGGATGATCAATTAGGTCATTTTCGTCCTCCCTAGGCTTATTCTTGTCCAATTAGGGTTTTTAACCAATCTTGTGCATCCAATAGGTGTGTTTGTGTCATTGGATGATCAATTAGGTCATTTTCGTCCTCCCTAGGCTTATTCTTGTCCAATTAGGGTTTTTAACCAATCTTGTGCATCCAATAGGTGTGTTTGTGTCATTGGATGATCAATTAGGTCATTTTCGTCCTTTCTATGCTTATTTTTGTCCAATTAGGGTTTTTAAGCAATCTTGTGCATCCAATAAGTTCATTTGTGTCATTGGATGATCAATTAGGTCATTTTCGTCCTCCCTAGGCATATTCTTGTCCAACTAGGGTTTCTAACCAATCTTGTGCTTCCAATAGATGTGTTTGTGTCATTGGATGATCAATTAGGTCATTTTCGTCCTCCCTAGGCTTATTCTTGTCCAATTAGGGTTTTTAACCAATCTTGTGCATCCAATAGGTGTGTTTGTGTCATTGGATGATCAATTAGGTCATTTTCGTCCTCCCTAGGCTTATTCTTGTCCAATTAGGGTTTTTAACCAATCTTGTGCATCCAATAGGTGTGTTTGTGTCATTGGATGATCAATTAGGTCATTTTCGTCCTCCCTAGGCTTATTCTTGTCCAATTAGGGTTTTTAACCAATCTTTTGCATCCAATAGGTGTGTTTGTGTCATTGGATGACCAATTAGGTCATTTTCGTCCTCCCAAGGCATATTCTTGTCCAATTAGGGTTTTTAACCAATCTTGTGCATCCCATAGGTGTGTTTGTGGCAATGGATGATCAATTAGGTCATTTTCGTCCTCCCTAGGCTTATTCTTGTCCAATTAGGGTTTTTAACCAATCTTGTGCATCCAATAGGTGTGTTTGTGTCATTGGATGATCAATTAGGTCATTTTCGTCCTCCCTAGGCTTATTCTTGTCCAATTAGGGTTTTTAACCAATCTTGTGCATCCAATAAGTTTGTTTGTGTCATTGAATTAATATTTAGCTCATTTTCGTCCCCCCTAAGCATATTCTTGTCCAATTAGGGTTTTTAACCAATCTTGTGCATCCAATAGGTGTGTTTGTGTCATTGGATGATCAATTAGGTCATTTTCGTCCTCCCTAGGCATATTCTTGTCCAATTAGGGTTTTTAACCAATCTTGTGCATCCAATAGGTGTGTTTGTGTCATTGGATGATCAATTAGGTCATTTTCGTCCTCCATAGGCCTATTCTTGTCCAATTAGGGTTTTTAACCAATCTTTTGCATCCAATAAGTTGAGTTGTGTCATTGGTTTAACATTTAGGTCATTTTCGTCCTCCCTAGGCTTATTCTTGTCCAATTAGGGTTTTTAACCAATCTTGTGCATCCAATAAGTTCATTTGTGTCATTGGATTAACATTTAGGTCATTTTCGTCCTCCCTAGGCATATTCTTGTCCAATTAGGGTTTTTAACCATTCTTGTGCTTCCAATAGGTGTGTTGGTGTCATTGGATGATCAATTAGGTCATTTTGGTCCTCCCTAGGCTTATTCTTGTCCAATTAGGGTTTTTAACCAATCTTGTGCGTCCAACAAGTTTGTTTATGTCATTGAATTAATATTTAGGTCATTTTCGTCCTCCTTAGGCATATTCTTGTCCAATTAGGGTTGTTAACCAATCTTGTGCATGCAATAGGTGGGTTTGTGTCATTGGATGATCAATTAGGTCATTTTCGTCCTCCCTAGGCTTATTCTTGTCCAATTAGGGTTTTTAACCAATCTTGTGCATCCAATAGGTGTGTTTGTGGCAATGGATGATCAATTAGGTCATTTTCGTCCTCCCTAGGCTTATTCTTGTCCAATAAGGGTTTTTAACCAATCTTGTGCATCCAATAGGTGTGTTTGTGTCATTAGATGATCAATTAGGTCATTTTCGTCCTCCCTAGGCTTATTCTTGCCCAATTAGGGTTTTTAACCAATCTTGTGCATCCAATAAGTTCATTTGTGTCATTGGATTAACATTTAGGTCATTTTCATCCTCCCTAGGCATATTCTTGTCCAATTAGGGTTTTTAACCAATCTTTTGCTTCCAATAGGTGTGTTTGAGTCATTGGATGATCACTTAGGTCATTTTCGTCCTCACTAGGCTTATTCTTGTCCAATTAGGGTTTTTAACCAATCTTCTGCATCCAATAGGTGTGTTTGTGTCATTGGATGATCAATTAGGTCATTTTCGTCCTCCCTAGGCTTATTCTTGTCCAATTAGGGTTTTTAACAAATCTTGTGCATCCAATAAGTTCATTTGTGTCATTGGATGATCAATTAGGTCATTTTCATCCTCCCTAGGCATATTCTTGTCCAATTAGGGTTTTTAACCAATCTTTTGCTTCCAATAGGTGTGTTTGTGTCATTGGATGATCACTTAGGTCATTTTCGTCCTCACTAGGCTTATTCTTGTCCAATTACGGTTTTTAACCAATCTTGTGCATCCAATAGGTGTGTTTGTGTCATTGGATGATCAATTAGGTCATTTTCGTCCTCCCTAGGCTTATTCTTCTCCAATTAGGTTTTTTAACAAATCTTGTGCATCCATTAAGTTCATTTGTGTCATTGGATGATCAATTAGGTCATTTTCATCCTCCCTAGGCATATTCTTGTCCAACTAGGGTTTTAAACCAATCTTGTGCATCCAATAGGTGTGTTTATGTCATTGGATGATCAATTAGGTCATTTTCGTCCTCCCTAGGCTTATTCTTGTCCAATTAGGGTTTTTAACCAATCTTGTGCATCCAATAGGTGTGTTTGTGTCATTGGATGATCAATTAGGTCATTTTCGTCCTCCCTAGGCTTATTCTTGTCCAATTAGGGTTTTTAACCAATCTTGTGTATCCAATAACTTTGATTGTGTCATTGAATTAATATTTAGGTCATTTTCTTCCTCCCTAGGCATATTCTTGTCCAATTAGGGTTTTTAACCAATCTTGTGCATGCAATAGGTGTGTTTGTGTCATTGGATGATCAATTAGGTCATTTTCGTCCTCCCGAGGCATATTCTTGTCCAATTAGGGTTTTTAACCAATCTTGTGCATCCAATAGGTGTGTTTGTGGCAATGGATGATCAATTAGGTCATTTTCGTCCTCCCCAGGCTTATTCTTGTCCAATTAGGGTTTTTAACCAATCTTGTGCATCCAATAGGTGTGTTTGTGTCATTGGATGATTAATTAGGTCATTTTCGTCCTCCCTAGGCTTATTCTTGTCCAATTAGGGTTTTTAACAAATCTTGTGCATCCAATACGTTCATTTGTGTCATTGGATGATCAAATAGGTCATTTTCGTCCTCCCTTGGCATATTCTTGTCCAATTAGGGTTTTTAACCAATCTTGTGCATCCAATAGGTGTGTTTGTGTCATTGGATGATCAATTAAGTCATTTTCGTCCTCCCTAGGCTTATTCTTGTCCAATTAGGGTTTTTAACCAATCTTGTGCATCCAATTGGTGTGTATGTGTCGTTGGATGATCAATTAGGTCATTTTCGTCCTCCCTAGGCTTATTCTTGTCCAATTAGGGTTTTTAACCAATCTTGTGCATCCAATAGGTGTGTTTGTGTCATTGGATGATCAATTAGGTCATTTTCGTCCTCCCTAGGCTTATTCTTGTCCAATTAGGGTTTTTAACCAATCTTGTGCATCCAATAGGTGTGTTTGTGTCATTGGATGATCAATTAGGTCATTTTCGTCCTCCCTAGGCTTATTCTTGTCCAATTAGGGTTTTTAACCAATCTTGTGCATCCAATAAGTTGAGTTTTGTCATTGGATTAACATTTAAGTCATTTTCGTCCTCCCTAGGCTTATTCTTGTCCACTTAGGGTTTTTAACCAATCTTGTGCATCCAATAGGTGTGTTTGTGTCATTGGATGATCAATTAGGTCATTTTCGTCCTCCCTAGGCTTATTCTTGTCCAATTAGGGTTTTTAACCAATCTTGTGCATCCAATAGGTGTGTTTGTGTCATTGGATGATCAATTAGGTCATTTTCGTCCTCCCTAGGCTTATTCTTGTCCAATTAGGGTTTTTAACCAATCTTGTGCATCCAATAGGTGTGTTTGTGTCATTGGATGATCAATTAGGTCATTTTCATCCTCCCTAGGCTTATCCTTGTCCAATTAGGGTTTTTAACCAATGTTGTGCATCCAATAAGTTCGTTTGTGTCATTGAATTAACATTTAGGTCATTTTTGTCCTCCCTAGGTATATTCTTGTCCAATTAGGGTTTTTAACCAATCTTGTGCATCCAATAGGTGTGTTTGTGTCATTGGATGATCAATTAGGTCATTTTCGTCCTCCCTAGGCTTATTCTTGTCCAATTAGGGGTTTTAACCAATCTTGTGCATCCAATAAGTTCATCTGTGTCATTGGATGATCAATTAGGTCATTTTCGTCCTCCCTAGGCTGATTCTTGTCCAATTAGGGTTTTAAACCAATCTTGTGCATCCAATAACTTTGTTTGTGTCATTGAATTAATATTTAGATCATTTTCGCCCTCCCTAGGCATATTCTTGTCCAATTAGGGTTTTTAACCAATCTTGTGCATCCAATAGGTGTGTTTGTGTCATTGGATGATCAATTAGGTCATTTTCGTCCTCCCTAGGCTTATTCTTGTCCAATTAGGGTTTTTAACCAATCTTGTGCATCCAATAGGTGTGTTTGTGTCATTGGATGATCAATTAGGTCATTTTCGTCCTCCCTAGGCTTATTCTTGTCCAATTAGGGTTTTTAACCAATCTTGTGCATCCAATAAGTTTGTGTGTTTCATTGAATTAATATTTAGGTCATTTTCGTCCTCCCTAGGCATATTCTTGTCCAATTAGGGTTTTTAACCAATCTTGTGCATCCAATAGGTGTGTTTGTGTCATTGGATGATCAATTAGGTCATTTTCGTCCTCCCTAGGCTTATTCTTGTCCAATTAGGGTTTTTAACCAATCTTGTGCATCCAATAGGTGTGTTTGTGTCATTGGATGATCAATTAGGTCGTTTTCGTCGTCCCTAGGCTTATTCTTGTCCAATTAGGGTTTTTAACCAATCTTGTGCATCCAATAGGTGTGTTTGTGTCATTGGATGATCAATTAGGTCATTTTCGTCCTACCTAGACTTATTCTCGTCAAATTAGGGTTTTTAATCAATCTTGTGCATCCAATAACTTTGTTTGTGTCATTGATATAATATTTAGGTTATTTTCGTCCTCCCTAGGCATATTCTTGTCCAATTAGGGTTTTTAACCAATCTTGTGCATCCAATAGGTGTGTTTGTGTCATTGGATGATCAATTAGGTCATTTTCGTCCTCCCTAGGCTTATTCTTGTCCAATTAGGGTTTTTAACCAATCTTGTGCATCCAATAGGTGTGTTTGTGTCATTGGATGATCAATTAGGTCATTTTTGTCCTCCCTAGGCTTATTCTTGTCCAATTAGGGTTTTTAACCAATCTTGTGCATCCAAAAGGTGTGTTTGTGTCATTGGATGATCAATTAGGTCATTTTCGTCCTCCCTAGGCTTATTCTTGTCCAATTAGGGTTTTTAACAAATCTTGTGCATCCAATAAGTTCATTTGTGTCATTGGATGATCAATTAAGTCATTTTCATCCTCCCTAGGCATATTCTTGTCCAACTAGGGTTTTAAACCATTCTTGTGCATCCAATAGGTGTGTTTATGTCATTGGATGATCAATTAGGTCATTTTCGTCCTCCCTAGGCTTATTCTTGTCCAATTAGGGTTTTTAACCAATCTTGTGCTTCCAATAGGTGTGTTTGTGTCATTGGATGATAACTTAGGTCATTTTCGTCCTCACTAGGCTTATTCTTGTCCAATTAGGGTTTTTAACCAATCTTGTGCATCCAATAGGTGTGTTTGTGTCATTGGATGATCAATTAGGTCATTTTCGTCCTCCCTAGGCTTATTCTTGTCCAATTAGGGTTTTTAACAAATCGTGTGCATCCAATAAGTTCATTTGTGTCATTGGATGATCAATTAGGTCATTTTCGTCCTCCCTAGGCATATTCTTGTCCAACTAGGGTTTTTAACCAATCTTGTGCATCCAATAGGTGTGTTTGTGTCATTGGATGATCAATTAGGTCATTTTCGTCCTCCCTAGGCTTATTCTTGTCCAATTAGGGTTTTTAACCAATCTTGTGCATCCAATAGGTGTGTTTGTGTCATTGGATGATCAATTAGGTCATTTTCGTCCTCCCTAGGCTTATTCTTGTCCAATTAGAGTTTTTAACCAATCTTGTGCATCCAATAGGTGTGTTTGTGTCATTGGATGATCAATTAGGTTATTTTCGTCCTCCCTAGGCATATTCTTGTCCAATTAGGGTTTTTAACCAATCTTGTGCATCCAATACGTTCATTTGTGTCATTGGATGATCAATTAGGTCATTTTCGTCATCCCTAGGCATATTCTTGTCCAATTAGGGTTTTAAACCAATTTTGTGCATCCAATACGTTCATTTGTGTCATTGGATGATCAATTAGGTCATTTTCGTCCTCCCTAGGCATATTCTTGTCCAATTAGGGTTTTTAACCAATCTTGTGCATCCAATAGGTGTGTTTGTGTCATTGGATGATCAATTAGGTCATTTTCGTCCTCCCTAGGCATATTCTTGTCCAATTAGGGTTTTTAACCAATCTTGTGCATCCAATAGGTGTGTTTGTGTCATTGGATGATCAATTAGGTCATTTTCGTCATCCCTAGGCTTATTCTTGTCCAATTAGGGTTTTTAACCAATCTTGTGCATCCAATAAGTTCATTTGTGTCATTGGATTAACATTTAGGTCATTTTCGTCCTCCATAGGCATATTCTTGTCCAATTAGGGTTTTTAACCATTCTTGTGCTTCAAATAGGTGTGTTTGTGTCATTCGATGATCAATTAGGTCATTTTCGTCCTCCCTAGGCTTATTCTTGTCCAATTAGGGTTTTTAACCAATCTTGTGCATCCAATAGGTGTGTTTGTGTCATTGGATGATCAATTAGGTCATTTTCGTCCTCCCTAGGCTTATTCTTGCCCAATTAGGGTTTTTAACCAATCTTTTGCATCCAATACATTCATTTGTGTCATTGGATTAACATTTAGGTCATTTTCGTCCTTCCTAGGCATATTCTTATCCAATTAGGGTTTTTAACCAATCTTGTGCTTCCAATAGGTGTGTTTGTGTCATTGGATGATCAATTAGGTCATTTTCGCCCTCCCTAGGCTTATTCTTGTCCAAATAGGGTTTTTAACCAATCTTGTGCATCCAATAACTTTGTTTGTGTCATTGAATTAATATTTAGGTCATTTTCGTCCTCCCTAGGCATATTCTTGTCCAATTAGGGTTTTTAACCAATCTTGTGCATCCAATAGGTGTGTTTGTGTCATTGGATGATCAATTAGTTCATTTTCGCCCTCCCTAAGCTTATTCTTGTCCAATTAGGGTTTTTAACCAATCTTTTGCATCCAATACGTTCATTTGTGTCATTGGATTAACATTTTGGTCATTTTCATCCTTCCTAGGCATATTCTTATCCAATTAGGGTTTTTAACAAATCTTGTGCTTCCAATAGGTGTGTTTGTGTCATTTGATGATCAATTAGGTCACTTTCGTCCTCCCTAGGCTTATTCTTGTCCAATTAGGGTTTTTAACCAATCTTGTGCATCCAACAAGTTTGTTTATGTCATTGAATTAATATTTAGGTCATTTTCGTCCTCCCTAAGCATATTCTTGTCCAATTAGGGTTTTTAACAAATCTTGTGCATGCAATAGGTGTGTTTGTGTCATTGGATGATCAATTAGGTCATTTTCGTCCTCCCTAGGCATATTCTTGTCCAATTAGGGTTTTTAACCAATCTTGTGCTTCCAATAGGTGTGTTTGTG
>JBBPBR010001642.1:8149-42341 GCA_037974775.1 Cicer pinnatifidum | reverse complement strand
TTATTCTTGTCCAATTAGGGTTTTTAACCAATCTTGTGCATCCAATAGGTGTGTTTGTGTCTTTGGATGATCAATTAGGTCATTTTCGTCCTCCGTAGGCTTATTCTTGTCCAATTAGGGTTTTTAACCAATCTTGTGCATCCAATAAGTTTGTTTGTGTCATTAAATTAATATTTAGGTCATTTTCGTCCTCCCTAAGCATATTCTTGTCCAATTAGGGTTTTTAACCAATCTTGTGCATCCAATAGGTGTGTTTGTGTCATTGGATGATCAATTATGTCATTTTCGTCCTCCCTATGCTTATTCTTGTCCAATTAGGGTTTTTAACCAATCTTGTGCATCAAATAAGTTGAGTTGTGTCATTGGATTAACATTTAGGTCATTTTCGTCCTCCCTAGGCATATTCTTGTCCAATTAGGGTTTTTAACCAATCTTGTGCATCCAATAGGTGTGTTTGTGTCATTGGATGATCAATTAGGTCATTTTCGTCCTCCCTAGGCTTATTCTTGTCCAATTAGGGTTTTTAACCAATCTTGTGCATCCAATAGGTGTGTTTGTGTCATTGGATGATCAATTAGGTCATTTTCGTTCTCCCTAGGCATATTCTTGTCCAATTAGGGTTTTTAACCAATCTTGTGCATCCAATAGGTGTGTTTGTGTCATTGGATGACCAATTAGGTCATTTTCGTCCTCCCTAGGCATATTCTTGTCCAACTAGGGTTTTTAACCAATCTTGTGCATCCATTAGGTGTGTTTGTGGCAATGGATGATCAATTAGGTCATTTTTGTCCACCCTAGGCTTATTCTAGTCAAATTAGGGTTTTTAACCAATCTTGTGCATCCAATAGGTGTGTTTGTGTCATTGGATGATCAATTAGGTCATTTTCGTCCTCCCTAGGCTTATTCTTGTCCAATTAGGGTTTTTAACCAATCTTGTGCATCCAATAGGTGTGTTTGTGTCATTGGATGATCAATTAAGTCATTTTCGTCCTCCCTAGGCTTATTCTTGTCAAATTAGGGTTTTTAACCAATCTTGTGCATCCAATAGGTGTGTTTGTGTCATTGGATGATCAATTAGGTCATTTTCGTCCTCCCTAGGCATATTCTTGTCCAATTAGGGTTTTTAACCAATCTTGTGCATCCAATAGGTGTGTTTGTGTCATTGGATGATCAATTAGGTCATTTTCGTCCTCCATAGGCATATTCATGTCCAATTAGGGTTTTTAACGAATCTTGTGCATCCAAAAGGTGTGTTTGTGTCATTGGACGATCAATTAGGTCATTTTCGTCCTCCCTAGGCTTATTCTTGTCCAATTAGGGTTTTTAACCAATCTTGTGCATCCAATAAGTTGAGTTGTGTCATTGGATTAACATTTAGGTCATTTTCGTCCTCCTTAGGCTTATTCTTGTCCAATTAGGGTTTTTAACCAATCTTGTGCATCCAATAGGTGTGTTTGTGTCATTGGATGATCAATTAGGTCATTTTCTGTCCTCCCTAGGCTTATTCTTGCCCAATTAGGGTTTTTGACCAATCTTGTGCATCCAATAAGTTGAGTTGTGTCATTGGATTAACATTTAGGTCATTTTCGTCCTCCCTAGGCTTATTCTTTCCCAATTAGGGTTTTTAACCAATCTTGTGCATCCAATTGGTGCGTTTGTGTCATTGGATGATCAATTAGGTTATTTTCGTCCTCCCTAGGCTAATTCTTGTCCAATTAGGGTTTTTAACTAATCTTGTGCATCCAATAAGTTCATTTGTGTCATTGGATGATCAATTAGGTCATTTTCGTCCTCCCTAGGCATATTCTTGTCCAATTAGGGTTTTTAACCAATCTTGTGCATCCAATAGGTGTGTTTGTGTCATTGGATGATCAATTAGGTCATTTTCGTCCTCCCTAGGCTTATTCTTGTCCAATTAGGGTTTTTAACCAATCTTGTGCTTCCAATAGGTGTATTTGTGTCATTGGATGATCAATTAGGTCATTCTCGTCCTCCCTAGGCTTATTAATGTCCAATTAGGGTTTTTAACCAATTTTGTGCATCCAATGAGTTTGTTTGTGTCACTGAATTAATATTTAGATCATTTTCGTCCTCCCTAGGCATATTCTTGTCCAATTAGGGTTCTTAACCAATCTTGTGCATCCAATAGGTGTGTTTGTTTCACTGGATGATCAATTAGGTCATTTTCGTCCTCCCTAGGCATATTCTTGTCCAATTAGGGTTTTTAACCAATCTTGTGCATCCAATAGGTGTGTTTGTGTCATTGGATGATCAATTAGGTCATTTTCGTCCTCCCTAGGCTTATTCTTGTCCAATTAGGGTTTTTAACCAATCTTGTGCTTCCAATAGGTGTATTTGTGTCATTGGATGATCAATTAGGTCATTCTCGTCCTCCCTAGGCTTATTAATGTCCAATTAGGGTTTTTAACCAATCTTGTGCATCCAATGAGTTTGTTTGTGTCACTGAATTAATATTTAGATCATTTTCGTCCTCCCTAGGCATATTCTTGTCCAATTAGGGTTTCTAACCAATCTTGTGCGTCCAATAGGTGTGTTTGTGTCATTGGATGATCAATTAGGTCATTTTCGTCCTCCCTAGGCATATTCTTGTCCAATTAGGGTTTTTAACCAATCTTGTGCATCCAATAGGTGTGTTTGTGTCATTGGATGATCAATTAGGTCATTTTCGTCCTCCCTAGGCTTATTCTTGTCCAATTAGGGTTTTTAACCAATCTTGTGCATCCAATAGGTGTGTTTGTGTCATTGGATTAACATTTAGGTCATTTTCGTCATCCCTAGGCATATTCTTGTCCAATTAGGGTTTTTAACCAATCTTGTGCATCCAATAGGTGTGTTTGTGTCATTGGATGATCAATTAGGTCATTTTCGTCCTCCCTAGGCTTATTCTTGTCCAATTAGGGTTTTTAACCAATCTTGTGCATCCAATAAGTTTGTTTGTGTCATTGGATTAGTATTTAGGTCATTTTCGTCCTCCCTAGGCATATTCTTGTCCAATTAGGGTTTTTAACCAATCTTGTGCATCCAATAGGTGTGTTTGTGTCATTGGATGATCAATTAGGTCATTTTCGTCCTCCCTAGGCTTATTCTTGTCCAATTAGGGTTTTTAACCAATCTTGTGCATCCAATAAGTTCATTTCTGTCATTGGATTAACATTTAGGTCATTTTCGTTCTCCCTAGGCATATTCTTGTCCAATTAGGGTTTTTAACCAATCTTGTGCATCCAATAGGTGTGTTTGTGTCATTGGATGATCAATTTAGGTCATTTTCGTTCTCCCTAGGCATATTCTTGTCCAATTAGGGTTTTTAATCATTCTTGTGCATCCAATAGGTGTGTTTGTGTCATTGGATGATCAATTAGGTCATTTTCGTCCTCCCTAGGCATATTCTTGTCCAATTAGGGTTTTTAACCAATCTTGTGCATCCAATAGGTGTGTTTGTGTCATTGGATGATCAATTAGGTCATTTTCGTCCTCCCTATGCTTATTCTTGTCCAATTAGGGTTTTTAACCAATCTTGTGCTTCCAATAAGTTTGTTTGTTTCATTGAATTAATATTTAGGTCATTTTCGTCCTCCCTAGGCATATTCTTGTCCAATTAGGGTTTTTAACCAATCTTGTGCATCCAATAGGTGTGTTTGTGTCATTGGATGATCAATTAGGTCATTTTCGTCCTCCCTAGGCTTATTCTTGTCCAATTAGGGTTTTTAACCAATCTTGTGCATCCAATAAGTTCGCTTGTGTCATTGGATTAACATTTAGGTCATTTTCATCCTCCCTAGGCATATTCTTGTCCAATTAGGGTTTTTAACCAATCTTGTGCATCCAATAGGTGTGTTTGTGTCATTGGATGATCAATTAGGTCATTTTCGTCCTCCCTATGCTTATTCTTGTCCAATTAGGGTTTTTAACCAATCTTGTGCATCCAATAAGTTGAGTTGTGTCATTTGATTAACATTTTGGTCATTTTTGTCCTCCCTAGGCTTATTCTTGTCCAATTAGGGTTTTTAACCAATCTTGTGCATCCAATAGGTGTGTTTGTGTCATTGGATGATCAATTAGGTCATTTTCGTCCTCCCTAGGCATATTCTTGTCCAATTAGGGTTTTTAACCAATCTTGTGCATCCAATAGGTGTGTTTGTGTCATTGGATGATCAATTAGGTCATTTTCGTCCTCCCTAGGCTTATTCTTGTCCAATTAGGGTTTTTAACCAATCTTGTGCATCCTATAGGTGTGGTTGTGTCATTGGATGATCAATTAGGTCATTTTCGTCCTCCCTATGCTTATTCTTGTCCAACTAGGGTTTTTAACCAATCTTGTGCATCCAATAAGTTTGTTTGTGTCATTGAATTAATATTTAGGTGACTTTCGTCCTCCCTAGGCATATTCTTGTCCAATTAGGGTTTTTAACCAATCTTGTGCATCCAATAGGTGTGTTTGTGTCATTGGATGATCAATTAGGTCATTTTCGTCCTCCCTAGGCATATTCTTGTCCAATTAGGGTTTTTAACCAATCTTGTGCATCCAATAGGTGTGTTTGTGTCATTGGATGATCAATTAGGTCATTTTCGTCCTCCCTAGGCTTATTCTTGTCCAATTAGGGTTTTTAACGAATCTTGTGCATCCAATTGGTGTGTTTGTGTCATTGGATGATCAATTAGGTCATTTTCGTCCACCCTAGGCTTATTCTTGTCCAATTAGGGTTTTTAACCAATCTTGTGCATCCAATAAGTTGAGTTGTGTCATTGGATTAACATTTAGGTCATTTTCGTCCTCCCTAGGCGTATTCTTGTCCAATTAGGGTTTTTAACCAATCTTGTGCATCCAATAGGTGTGTTTGTGTCATTGGATGATCAATTAGGTCATTTTCGTCCTCCCTAGGCTTATTCTTTTCCAATTAGGGTTTTTAACCAATCTTGTGCATCCAATAGGTGTGTTTGTGTCATTGGATGATCAATTAGGTCATTTATGTCCTCCCTAGGCTTGTTCTTGTACAATTAGGGTTTTTAACCTATCTTGTGCATCCAATAACTTTTTTTGTGTCATTGAATTAATATTTAGGTCATTTTCGTCCTCCCTAGGCATATTCTTGTCCAATTAGGGTTTTTAACCAATCTTGTGCATCCAATAGGTGTGTTTGTGTCATTGGATGATCAATTAGGTCATTTTCGTCCTCCCTAGGCTTATTCTTTTCCAATTAGGGTTTTTAACCAATCTTGTGCATCCAATAGGTGTGTTTGTGTCATTGGATGATCAATTAGGTCATTTACGTCCTCCCTAGGCATATTCTTGTCCAATTAGGGTTTTTAACCAATCTTGTGCATCCAATAGGTGTGTTTGTGGCAATGGATGATCAATTAGGTCATTTTCTTCCTCCCTAGGCTTATTCTTGTCCAATTAGGGTTTCTAACCAATCTTGTGCATCCAATAGGCGTGTTTGTGTCATTGGATGCTCAATTAGGTCATTTTCGTCCTCCCTAGGCTTTTTCTTGTCCAATTAGGGTTTTTATCCAATCTTGTGCATCCAATAAGTTCAGTTGTGTCATTGGATTAACATTTAGGTCATTTTCGTCCTCCCTAGGCTTATTCTTGTCCAATTAGGGTTTTTAACCAATCTTGTGCATCCAATAGGTGTGTTTATGTTATTGGATGATCAATTAGGTCATTTTCTTCCTCCCTAGGCATATTCTTGTCCAATTAGGGTTTTTAACCAATCTTGTGCATCCAATAGGTGTGTTTATGTCATTGGATGATCAATTAGGTCATTTTTGTCCTCCCTAGGCATATTCTGGTCCAATTAGGGTTTTTAACCAATCTTGTGCATCCAATAGGTGTGTTTGTGGCAATGGATGATCAATTAGGTCATTTTCGTCCTCCCTAGGCTTATTCTTGTCCAATTAGGGTTTTTAACCAATCTTGTGCATGCAATAGGTGTGTTTGTGTCATTAGATGATCAATTAGGTTATTTTCGTCCTCTCTAGGCTTATTCTTGTCCAATTAGGGTTTTTAACTAATCTTGTGCATCCAATAAGTTCATTTGTGTCATTGGATGATCAATTAGGTCATTTTCGTCCTCCCTAGGCATATTCTTGTCCAATTAGGGTTTTTAACCAATCTTGTGCATCCAATAGGTGTGTTTGTGTCATTGGATGATCAATTAGGTCATTTTCGTCCTCCCTAGGCTTATTCTTGTCCAATTAGGGTTTTTAACCAATCTTGTGCATCCAATAGGTGTGTTTGTGTCATTAGATGATCAATTAGGTCATTTTCGTCCTCCCTAGACTTATTCTTGTCCAATTAGGGTTTTTAACCAATCTTGTACATCTAATAAGTTCATTTGTGTCATTGGATTAACATTTAGGTCATTTTCGTCCTCCCGAGGCATATTCTTGTCCAATTAGGGTTTTTAACCCATCTTGTGCATCCAATAGGTGTGTTTGTGTCATTGGATGATCAATTAGGTCATTTTCGTCCTCCCTAGGCTTATTCTTGTCCAATTAGGGTTTTTAACCAATCTTGTGCATCCAATAGGTGTGTTTGTGTCATTGGATGATCAATTAGGTCATTTTCGTCCTCCCTAGGCATATTCTTGTCCAATTAGGTTTTTTAACCAATCTTGTGCATCCAATAGGTGTGTTTGTGTCATTAGATGATCAATTAGGTCATTTTCGTCCTCCCTAGGCTTATTCTTGTCCAATTAGGGTTTTTAACCAATCTTGTGCATCCAATAGGTGTGTTTGTGCATTGGATGATCAATTAGGTCATTTTCGTCCTCCCTAGGCTTATTCTTGTCCAATTAGGATTTTTAACCAATCTTGTGCATCCAATAGGTGTTTAACCAATCTTGTGCATCCAATAGGTGTGTTTGTGCATTGGATGATCAATTAGGTCATTTTCGTCTTCCCTAGGCTTATTCTTGTCCAATTAGGGTTTTTAACCAATCTTGTGCATCCAATAGGTGTGTTTGTGTCATTGGATGATCAATTAGGTCATTTTCGTCCTCCCTAGGCTTATTCTTGTCCAATTAGGGTTTTTAACCAATCTTGTGCATCCAATAAGTTGAGTTGTGTCATTGGATTAACATTTAGGTCATTTTCGTCCTCCCTAGGCTTATTCTTGTCCAATTAGGGTTTTTAACCAATCTTGTGCATTCAATAAGTTCATTTGTGTCATTGGATTTACATTTAGGTCATTTTCGTCCTCCCTAGGCATATTCTAGTCCAATTAGGGTTTTTAACCAATCTTGTGCATCCAATAGGTGTGTTTGTGTCATTGGATGATCAATTAGGTTATTTTCGTCCTCCCTAGGCTTATTCTTGTCCAATTAGGGTTTTTAACCAATCTTGTGCATCCAATAAGTTGAGTTGTGTCATTGGATTAACATTTAAGTCATTTTCGTTCTCCCTAGGCTTATTCTTGTCCAATTAGGTTTTTTAACCAATCTTGTGCATCCAATAAGTTCATTTGTGTAATTGGATTAACATTTAGGTCATATTCGTCCTCCCTAGGCATATTCTTGTCCAATTAGGATTTTTAACCAATCTTGTGCATCCAATAGGTGTGTTTATGTCCTTGGATGATCAATTAGATCATTTTCGTCCTCCCTAGGCATATTCTTGTCCAATTAGGGTTTTTAACCAATCTTGTGCATCCAATAGGTGTGTTTGTGTCATTGGATGATCAATTAGGTCATTTTCGTCCTCCCTAGGCTTATTCTTGTCCAATTAGGGTTTTTAACCAATCTTGTGCATCCAATAAGTTGAGTTGTGTCATTGGATTAACATTTAGGTCATTTTCGTCCTCCCTAGGCTTATTCTTGTCCAATTAGGGTTTTTAACCAATCTTGTGCATCCAATAAGTTGAGTTGTGTCATTGGATTAACATTTAGTTCATTTTCGTCCTCCCTAGGCTTATTCTTGTCCAATTAGGGTTTTTAACCAATCTTGTGCATCCAATAGGTGTGTTTGTGTCATTGGATGATCAATTAGGTCATTTTCGTCCTCCCTAGGCTTATTCTTGTCCAATTAGGGTTTTTAACCAATCTTGTGCATCCAATAGGTGTGTTTGTGTCATTGGATGATCAATTAGGTCATTTTCGTCCTCCTAGGCTTATTCTTGTCCAATTAAGGTTTTTAACCAATCTTGTGCGTCCGATAAGTTTGTTTGTGTCATTGAATTAATATTTAGGTCATTTTCGTCCTCCCTAGGCATATTCTTGTCCAATTAGGGTTTTTAACCAATCTTGTGCATCCAATAGGTGTGTTTGTGTCATTGGATGATCAATTAGGTCATTTACGTCCTCCCTGGGCTTATTCTTGTCCAATTAGGGTTTTTAACCAATCTTGTGCATCCAATAGGTGTGTTTGTGTCATTGGATGATCAATTAGGTCATTTTCGTCCTCCCTAGGCATATTCTTGTCCAATTAGGGTTTTTAACCAATCTTGTGCATCCAATAGGTGTGTTTGTGTCATTGGATGATCAATTAGGTCATTTTCGTCCTCCCTAGGCATATTCTTGTCCAATTAGGGTTTTTAACCAATCTTGTGCATCCAATAAGTCCGTTTGTGTCATTGGATTAACATTTAGGTCATTTTCGTCCTCCCTAGGCATATTCTTGTCCAATTAGGGTTTTTAACCAATCTTGTGCATCCAATAGGTGTGTTTGTGTCATTGGATGATCAATTAGGTCATTTTCGTCCTCCCTAGGCTTATTCTTGTCCAATTAGGGTTTTTAACCAATCTTGTGCATCCAATAAGTCCGTTTGTGTCATTGGATTAACATTTAGGTCATTTTCGTCCTCCCTATGCATATTCTTGTCCAATTAGAGTTTTAGACCAATCTTGTGCATCCTATAGGGGTGTTTGTGTCATTGGATGATCAATTAGGTTATTTTCGTCCTCCCTAGGCTTATTCTTGTCCAATTAGGGTTTTTAACTAATCTTGTGCATCCAATAATTTCATTTGTGTCATTGGATGATCAATTAGGTCATTTTCGTCCTCCCTAGGCATATTCTTGTCCAATTAGGGTTTTTAACCAATCTTGTGCATCCAATAGGTGTGTTTGTGTCATTGGATGATCAATTAGGTCATTTTCGTCCTCCCTAGGCTTATTCTTGTCCAATTAGGGTTTTTAACCAATCTTGTGCATCCAATACGTTCATTTGTGTCATTGGATTAACATTTTGGTCATTTTCGTCCTCCCTAGGCATATTCTTGCTCATTTAGAGTTTTAGACCAATCTTGTGCATCCAATAGGTGTGTTTGTGTCATTGGATGATCAATTAGGTAATTTTCGTCCTCCCAAAGCTTATTCTTGTCCAATTAGGGTTTTTAACTAATCTTGTGCATCCAATAAGTTCATTTGTGTCATTGGATGATCAATTAGGTCATTTTCGTCCTCCCTAGGCATATTCTTGTCCAATTAGGGTTTTTAACCAATCTTGTGCATCCAATAGGTGTGTTTGTGTCATTGGATGATCAATTAGGTCATTTTCGTCCTCCCTAGGCTTATTCTTGTCCAATTAGGGTTTTTAACCAATCTTGTGCATCCAATAGGTGTGTTTGTGTCATTGGATGATCAATTAGGTCATTTTCGTCCTCCCTAGGCCTATTCTTGCCCAATTAGGGTTTTTAACCAATCTTGTGAATCCAATAAGTTTGTTTGTGTCATTGAATTAATATTTAGGTCATTTTCGTCCTCCCTACGCATATTATTGTCCAATTAGGGTTTTTAACCAATCTTCTGCATCCAATAGGTGTGTTTGTGTCATTGGATGATCAATTAGGTCATTTTCGTCCTCCCTAGGCATATTCTTGTCCAATTAGGGTTTTTAACCAATCTTGTGCATCCAATAGGTGTGTTTGTGTCATTGGATGATCAATTAGGTCATTTTCGTCCTCCCTAGGCTTATTCTTGTCCAATTAGGGTTTTTAACCAATCTTGTGCATCCAATAGGTATGTTTGTGTCATTGGATAATCAATTAGGTCATTTTCGTCCTCCATAGGCTTATTCTTGTCCAATTAGGGTTTTTAACCAATCTTGTGCATCCAATAAGTTGAGTTGTGTCATTGGATTAACATTTAGGTCATTTTCGTCCTCCCTAGGCTTATTCTTGTCCAATTAGGGTTTTTAACCAATCTTGTGTATCCAATAGGTGTGTTTATGTCATTGGATGATCAATTAGGTCATTTTCGTCCTCCCTAGGCTTATTCTTGTCCAATTAGGGTTTTTAACCAATCTTGTGCATCCAATAGGTGTGTTTGTGTCAATGGATGATCAATTAGGTCATTTTCGTCCTCCCTAGGCTTATTCTTGTCCAATTAGGGTTTTTAACCAATCTTGTGCATCCAATAGGCGTGTTTTTGTCATTGGATGATCAATTAGGTCATTTTCGTCCTCCGTAGGCTTTTTCTTGTCCAATTAGGGTTTTTAACCAATCTTGTGCATCCAATAAGTTCATTTGTGTCATTGGATTAACATTTAGGTCATTTTCGTCCTCCCTAGGCATATTCTTGTCCAATTAGGGTTTTTAACCAATCTTGTGCATCCAATAGGTGTGTTTTTGTCATTGGATGATCAATTAGGTTATTTTCTTCCTCCCTAGGCATATTCTTGTCCAATTAGGGTTTTTAACTAATCTTGTGCATCCAATAAGTTCATTTAGGTCATTTTCGTCCTCCCTAGGCTTATTCTTGTCCAATTAGGGTTTTTAACCAATCTTGTGCATCCAACAGGTGTGTTTGTGTCATTGGATTAACATTTAGGTCATTTTCGTCCTCCCTAGGCTTATTCTTGTCCAATTAGGGTTTTTAACCAATATTGTGCATCCAATAGGTGTGTTTGTGTCATTGGATGATCAATTAGGTCATTTTCGTCCTCCATAGGCTTATTCTTGTCCAATTAGGGTTTTTAACCAATCTTGTGCATCCGATAAGTTTGTTTGTGTCATTGAATTAATATTTAGGTCATTTTCGTCCTCCCTAGGCATATTCTTGTCCAATTAGGGTTTTTAACCAATCTTGTGCATCCAATAGGTGTGTTTGTGTCATTGGATGATCAATTAGGTCATTTTCGTCCTCCCTAGGCTTATTCTTGTCCAATTAGGGTTTTTAACCAATCTTGTGCATCCAATAGGTGTGTTTGTGTCATTGGATGATCACTTAGGTCAGTTTCTTCCTCCCTAGGCTTATTCTTGTCCAATTAGGGGTTTTAACCAATCTTGTGCATCCAATAAGTTGAGTTGTGTCATTGGATTAACATTTAGGTCATTTTCGTCATCCCTAGGCTTATTCTTGTCCAATTAGGTTTTTTTACCAATCTTGTGCATCCAATAGGTGTGTTTGTGTCATTGGATGATCAATTAGGTCATTTTCGTCCTCCATAGGCTTATTCTTGTCCAATTAGGGTTTTTAACCAATCTTGTGCATCCAATAAGTTGAGTTGTGTCATTGGAATAACATTTAGGTCATTTTCGTCCTCCTTAGGCTTATTCTTGTCCAATTAGGGTTTTTAACCAATCTTGTGCATCTAATAGGTGTGTCTGTGTCATTGGATGATCAATTAGGTCATTTTCGTCGTCCCTAGGCTTATTCTTGTCCAATTAGGGTTTTTAACCAATCTTGTGCATCCAATAAGTTGAGTTGTGTCATTGGATTAACATTTAGGTCATTTTCGTCCACCCTAGGCTTATTCTTGTCCAATTAGGGTTTTTAACCAATCTTGTGCATCCAATAGGTGTGTTTGTGTCATTGGATGATCAATTAGGTCATTTTCGTCCTCCCTAGGCTTATTCTTGCCCAATTAGGGTTTTTAACCAATCTTGTGCATCAAATAAGTTGAGTTGTGTCATTGGATTAACATTTAGGTCATTTTCGTCCTCCCTAGGCTTATTTTGTCCGATTAGGGTTTTTAACCAATCTTGTGCATCCAATAGGTGTGTTTGTGTCATTGGATGATCAATTAGGTCATTTTCGTCGTCCCTAGGCTTATTCTTGTCCAATTAAGGTTTTTAACCAATCTTGTGCATCCGATAAGTTTGTTTGTGTCATTGAATTAATATTTAGGTCATTTTCGTCCTCCCTAGGCATACTCTTGTCCAATTAGGGTTTTTAACCTATCTTGTGCATCCAATAGGTGTGTTTGTGTCATTGGATGATCAATTAGTTCATTTTCGTCCTCCCTAGGCTTATTCTTGTCCAATTAGGGTTTTTAACCAATCTTGTGCAGACAATAAGTTGAGTTGTGTCATTGGATTAACATTTAGGTCATTTTCCTCCTCCCTAGGCTTATTCTTGTCCAATTAGGGTTTTAACCAATCTTGTACATCCAATAGGTGTGTTTGTGTCATTGGATGATCAAGTAGGTCATTTTCGTCCACCATAGGCTTATTCTTGTCCAATTAGGGTTTTTAACCAATCTTGTGCATCCAATAAGTTGAGTTGTGTCATTGGATTAACATTTAGGTCATTTTCGTCCTCCCTAGGCTTATTCTTGTCCAATTAGGGTTTTTAACCAATCTTGTGCATCCAATAAGTTCATTTGTTTCATTGGATTAACATTTAAGTCATTTTCGTCCTCCCTAGGCATATTCTTGTCCAATTAGAGTTTTAGACCAATCTTGTGCATCCAATAGGTGTGTTTGTGTCATTGGATGATCAATTAGGTTATTTTCGTCCTCCCTAGGCTTATTCTTGTCCAATTAGGGTTTTTAACTAATCTTGTGCATCCAATAAGTTCATTTGTGTCATTGGATGATCAATTAGGTCATTTTCGTCCTCCCTCGGCTTTTTCTTGTCCAATTAGGGTTTTTAACCGATCTTGTCCATCCAATAGGTGTGTTTGTGTCATTGGATGATCAATTAGGTCATTTTCGTCCTCTCTAGGCATATTCTTGTCCAATTAGGGTTTTTAACCAATCTTGTGCATCCAATAGGTGTGTTTGTGTCATTGGATGATCAATTAGGTCATTTTCGTCCTCCCTAGGCTTATTCTTGTCCAATTAGGGTTTTTAACCAATCTTGTGCATCCAATAAGTTGAGTTGTGTCATTGGATTAACATTTAGGTTATTTTCGTTCTCACTAGGCTTATTCTTGTCCAATTAGGGTTTTTAACCAATCTTGTGCATCCAATAACTTTGTTTGTGTTATTGAATTAATATTTAGGGCATTTTCATCCTCCCTAGGCATATTCTTGTCCAATTAGGGTTTTTAACCAATCTTGTGCATCCAATAGGTGTGTTTGTGTCATTGGATGATCAATTAGGTCATTTTCGTCCTCCTTAGGCTTATTCTTGTCCAGTTAGGGTTTTTAACCAATCTTGTGCATCCAATAAGTTCATTTGTGTCATTGGATTAACATTTAGGTCATTTTCGTCCTCCCTAGGCATATTCTTGTCCAATTAGGGTTTTTAACCAATCTTGTGCATCCAATAGGTGTGTTTGTGTCATTGGATGATCAATTAGGTCATTTTCGTCCTCCCTAGGCTTATTCTTGTCCAATTAGGGTTTTTAACCAATCTTGTGCATCCAATAGGTGTGTTTGTGTCATTGGATGATCAATTAGGTCATTTTCGTCCTCCCTAGGCTTATTCTTGTCCAATTAGGGTTTTTAACCAATCTTGTGCATCCAATAGGTGTGTTTGTGTCATTGGATGATCAATTTGCTCATTTTCGTCCTCCCTAGGCTTATTCTTGTCCAATTAGGGTTTTTAACCAATCTTGTGCATCCAATAAGTTTGTTTGTGTCATTGAATTAATATTTAGTTCATTTTCGTCCTCCCTAGGCATCATCTTGTCCAATTAGGGTTTTTAACCAATCTTGTGCATCCAATAGGTGTGTTTGTGTCATTGGATGATCAATTAGGTCATTTTCGTCCTCCCTAGGCTTATTCTTGTCCAATTAGGGTTTTTAACCAATCTTGTGCATCCAATAGGTGTGTTTGTGTCATTGGATGATCAATTAGGTCATTTTCGTCCTCCCTAGGCTTATTCTTGTCCAATTAGGGTTTTTAACCAATCTTGTGCATCCAATAGGTGTGTTTGTGTCATTGGATGATCAATTAGGTTATTTTCGTCCTTCCCAGGCTTATTCTTGTCCAATTAGGGTTTTTAACCAATCTTGTGCATCCAATAGGTGTGTTTGTGTCATTGGATGATCAATTAGGTCATTTTCGTCCTCCCTAGGCTTATTCTTGTCCAATTAGGGTTTTTAACCAATCTTGTGCATCCAATAGGTGTGTTTGTGTCATTGGATGATCAATTAGGTCATTTTCGTCCTCCCTAGGCTTATTCTTGTCCAATTAGGGTTTTTAACCAATCTTGTGCATCCAATAGGTGTGTTTGTGTCATTGGATGATCAATAAGGTCATTTTCGTCCTACCTAGGCTTATTCTTGTCCGATTAGGGTTTTTAACCAATCTTGTGCATCCAATAAGTTGAGTTTTGTCATTAGATTAAGATTTAGGTCATTTTCGTCCTCCCTAGGCTTATTCTTGTCCAATTAGGGTTTTTAACCAATCTTGTGCATCCAATAGGTGTGTTTGTGTCATTGGATGATCAATTAGGTCATTTTCGTCCTCCCTAGGCTTATTCTTGTCCAATTAGGGTTTTTAACCAATCTTGTGCATCCAATAAGTTTGTTTGTGTCATTAAATTAATATTTAGGTCATTTTCGTCCTCCCTAAGCATATTCTTGTCCAATTAGGGTTTTTAACCAATCTTGTGCATCCAATAGGTGTGTTTGTGTCATTGGATGATCAATTAGGTCATTTTCGTCCTCCCTATGCTTATTCTTGTCCAATTAGGGTTTTTAACCAATCTTGTGCATCCAATAAGTTGAGTTGTGTCATTTGATTAACATTTTGGTCATTTTTGTCCTCCCTAGGCTTATTCTTGTCCAATTAGGGTTTTTAACCAATCTTGTGCATCCAATAGGTGTGTTTGTGTCATTGGATGATCAATTAGGTCATTTTCGTCCTCCCTAGGCATATTCTTGTCCAATTAGGGTTTTTAACCAATCTTGTGCATCCAATAGGTGTGTTTGTGTCATTGGATGATCAATTAGGTCATTTTCGTCCTCCCTAGGCTTATTCTTGTCCAATTAGGGTTTTTAACCAATCTTGTGCATCCAATAAGTTCATTTGTGTCATTGGATTAACATTTAGATCATTTTCGTCCTGCCTAGGCATATTCTTGTCCAATTAGGGTTTTTAACCAATCTTGTGCATCCAATAGGTGTGTTTGTGTCATTGGATGATCAATTAGGTTATTTTCGTCCTCCCTAGGCTTATTCTTGTCCAATTAGGGTTTTTAACCAATCTTGTGCATCCAATAGGTGTGTTTGTGTCATTGGATGACCAATTAGGTCATTTTCGTCCTCCCTAGGCATATTCTTGTCCAATTAGGGTTTTTAACCAATCTTGTGCATCCAATAGGTGTGTTTGTGTCATTGGATGATCAATTAGGTCATTTTCGTCCTCCCTAGGCTTATTCTTGTCCAATTAGGGTTTTTAACTAATCTTGTGCATCCAATAAGTTCATTTGTGTCATTGGATGATCAATTAGGTCATTTTCGTCCTCCCTAGGCATATGCTTGTCCAACTAGGGTTTTTAACCAATCTTGTGCATCCAATAGGTGTGTTTGTGTCATTGGATGATCAATTAGGTCATTTTCGTCCTCCCTAGGTATATTCTTGTCCAACTAGGGTTTTTAACCAATCTTGTGCATCCAATAGATGTGTTTGTGTCTTTGGATGATCAATTAGGTCATTTTCGTCCTCCCAAGGCTTATTCATGTCCAATTAGGGTTTTTAACCAATCTTGTGCATCCAATAGGTGTGTTTGTGTCATTGGATGATCAATTAGGTCATTTTCGTCCTCCCTAGGCTTATTCTTGTCCAATTAGGGTTTTTAACCAATCTTGTGCATCCAATAAGTTTGTTTATGTCAATGAATTAATATTTAGGTCATTTTCGTCCTCCCTAGGCATATTCGGGTCCAATTAGGGTTTTTAACCAATCTTGTGCATCCAATAGGTGTGTTTGTGTCATTGGATGATCAATTAGGTCATTTTCGTCCTCCCTAGGCTTATTCTTGTCCAATTAGGGTTTTTAATCAATCTTGTGCATCCAATAAGTTCATTTGTGTCATTGGATTAACATTTAGGTCATTTTCGTCCTCCCTAGGCATATTCTTGTCCAATTAGGGTTTTTAACCAATCTTGTGCTTCCAATAGGTGTGTTGGTGTCATTGGATGATCAATTTGGTCATTTTCGTCCTCCCTAGGCTTATTCTTGTCCAATTAGGGTTTTTAACCAATCTTGTGCATCCAATAGGTGTGTTTGTGTCATTGGATGATCAATTAGGTCATTTTCGTCCTCCCTAGGCTTATTCTTGTCCAATTAGGGTTTTTAACCAATCTTGTGCATCCAATAAGTTTGTTTATGTCATTGAATTAATATTTAGGTCATTTTCGTCCTCCCTAGGCATATTCTTGCCCAATTAGAGTTTTTAACCAATCTTGTGCATCCAATAGGTGTGTTTGTGTCATTGGATGATCAACTAGGTCATTTTCGTCCTCCCTAGGCTTATTCTTGTCCAATTAGGGTTTTTAACCAATCTTGTGCATCTAATAGGTGTGTTTGTGTCATTGGATGATCAAATAGGTCATTTTCATCGTCCCTAGGCTTATTCTAGTCCAATTAGGGTTTTAACCAATCTTGTGCATCCGATAAGTTTGTTTGTGTCATTGAATTAATATTTAGGTCATTTTCGTCCTCCCTAGGCATATTCTTGTCCAATTAGGGTTTTTAACCAATCTTGTGCATCCAATAGGTGTGTTTGTGTCATTGGATGATCAATTAGGTCATTTTCGGCCTCCCTTGGCATATTCTTGTCCAATTAGGGTTTTTAACCAATCTTGTGCATCCGATAAGTTTGTTTGTGTCATTGAATTAATATGTAGGTCATTTTCGTCCTCCCAAGGCATATTCTTGTCCAATTAGGGTTTTTAACCAATCTTGTGCATCCAATAGGTGTGTTTGTGTCATTGGATGATCAATTAGGTCATTTTCGTCCTCCCTAGGCTTATTCTTGTTCAATTAGGGTTTTTAACCAATCTTGTGCATCCAATAAGTTCATTTGTGTCATTGGATTAACATTTAGGTCATATCAGTCCTCCCTAGGCATATTCTTGTCCAATTAGGGTTTTTAACCAATCTTGTGCATCCAATAAGTTCATTTCTGTTATTGGATTAACATTTAGGTCATATTCGTCCTCCCTAGGCATATTCTTGTCCAATTAGGGTTTTTAACCAATCTTGTGCATCCAATAACTTTGTTTGTGTCATTGAATTAATATTTAGGTCATTTTCGTCCTGCCTAGGGATATTCTTGTCCAATTAGGGTTTTTAACCAATCTTGTGCATCCAATAGGTGTGTTTGTGTCATTGGATGATCAATTAGGTCATTTTCGTCCTCCCTAGGCTTATTCTTGTCCAATTAGGGTTTTTAACCAATCTTGTGCATCCAATAAGTTCATTTGTGTGATTGGATTAACATTTAGGTCATATCCGTCCTCCCTAGGCATATTCTTGTCCAATTAGGGTTTTTAACCAATTTTGTGCATCCAATAAGTTCATTTGTGTTATTGGATTAACATTTAGGTCATATTCGTCCTCCCTAGGCATATTCTTGTCCAATTAGGGTTTTTAACCAATCCTGTGCATCCAATAGGTGTGTTTGTGTCATTGGATGATCAATTAGGTCATTTTTGTCCTTCCTAAGCATATTCTTGTCCAATTAGGGTTTTTAACCAATCTTGTGCATCCAATAGGTGTGTTTGTGTCATTGGATGATCAATTAGGTCATTTTCGTCCTCCCTAGGCTTATTCTTGTCCAATTAGGGTTTTTAACCAATCTTGTGCATCCAATAGGTGTGTTTGTGTCATTGGATGATCAATTAGGTCATTTTCGTCCTCCCTAGGCTTATTCTTGTCCAATTAGGGTTTTTAACCAATCTTGTGCATCCAATAGGTGTGTTTGTGTAATTGGATGATCAATTAAGTCATTTTCATCCTCCCTAGGCTTATTCTTGTCCAATTATGGTTTTTAACCAATCTTGTGCATCCAATAGGTGTGTTTGTGTCATTGGATGATCAATTAGGTCATTTTCGTCCTCCCTAGGCTTATTCTTGTCCAATTAGGGTTTTTAACCAATCTTGTGCATCCAATAGGTGTGTTTGTGTAATTGGATGATCAATTAAGTCATTTTCATCCTCCCTAGGCTTATTCTTGTCCAATTATGGTTTTTAACCAATCTTGTGCATCCAATAGGTGTGTTTGTGTCATTGGATGATCAATTAGGTCATTTTCGTCTTCCCTAGGCATATTCTTGTCCAATTAGGGTTTTTAACCAATCTTGTGCATCCAATAGGTGTGTTTGTGTCATTGGATGATCAATTAGGTCATTTTCGTCCTCCCTAGGCTTATTCTTGTCCAATTAGGGTTTTTAACCAATCTTGTGCATCCATTAGGTGTGTTTGTGTCATTGGATGATCAATTAGGTCATTTACGTCCTCGCTAGGCTTATTCTTGTCCAATTAGAGTTTTTAACCAATCTTGTGCATCCAATAAGTTGAGTTGTGTAATTGGATTAAAATTTAGGTCATTTTCGTCCTCCCTAGGCTTATTCTTGTCCAATTAGGGTTTTTAACCAATCTTGTGCATCCAATAAGTTCATTTGTGTCATTGGATTAACATTAAGGTCATTTTCGTCCTCCCTAGGCATATTCTTGTCCAATTAGGGTTTTTAACCAATCTTTTGCATCCAATAGGTGTGTTTGTGTCATTGGATGATCAATTAGGTTATTTTCATCCTCCCTAGGCTTATTCTTGTCGAATTAGGGTTTTTAACCAATCTTTTGCATCCAATAGGTGTGGTTGTGTCATTGGATGACCAATTAGGTCATTTTCGTCCTCCCTAGGCATATTCTTGTCCAATTAGGGTTTTTAACCAATCTTGTGCATCCAATAGGTGTGTTTGTGGCAATGGATGATCAATTAGGTCATTTTCGTCCTCCCTAGGCTTATTCTTGTCCAATTAGGGTTTTTAACCAATCTTGTGCATCCAATGAGTTGAGTTGTGTCATTGGATTAACATTTAGTTCATTTTCGTCCTCCCTAGGCTTATTCTTGTCCAATTAGGGTTTTTAACCAATCTTGTGCATCCAATAGGTGTGTTTGTGTCATTGGATGATCAATTAGGTCATCTTTGTCCTCCCTAGGCTTATTCTTGCCCAATTAGGGTTTTTAACCAATCTTGTGCATCCAATAAGTTGAGTTGTGTCATTGGATTAACATTTAGGTCATTATCGTCCTCCCTAGGCTTATTCTTGTCCAATTAGGGTTTTTAACCAATCTTGTGCATCCAATAAGTTCATTTGTGTCATTGGATTAACATTTAGGTCATTTTCGTCCTCCCTAGGCATATTCTTGTCCAATTAGAGTTTTAGACCAATCTTGTGCATCCAATAGGTGTGTTTGTGTCATTGGATGATCAATTAGGTTATTTTTGTCCTCCCTAGGCTTATTCTTGTCCAATTAGGGTTTTTAACTAATCTTGTGCATCCAATAAGTTCATTTGTGTCATTGGATGATCAATTAGGTCATTTTCGTCCTCTCTAGGCCTATTCTTGTCCAATTAGGGTTTTTAACCAATCTTGTGCATCCAATAGGTGTGTTTATGTCATTGGATCATCAATTAGGTCATTTTCGTCCTCCCTAGGCTTATTCTTGTCCAATTAGGGTTTTTAACCGATCTTGTGAATCCAATAGGTGTGTTTGTGTCATTGGATGATCAATTAGGTCATTTTCGTCCTCTCTAGGCATATTCTTGTCCAATTAGGGTTTTTAACCAATCTTGTGCCTCCAATAGGTGTGTTTGTGTCATTGGATGATCAATTAGGTCATTTTCGTCCTCCCTAGGCTTATTCTTGTCCAATTAGGGTTTTTAACCAATCTTGTGCATCCAATAAGTTGAGTTGTGTCATTCGATTAACATTTAGGTCATTTTCGTCCTCCCTAGGCTTATTCTTGTCCAATTAGGGTTTTTAACCAATCTTGTGCATCCAATAAGTTCATTTGTGTCATTGGATTAACATTTTGGTCATTTTCGTCCTCTCTAGGCATATTCTTGTCCAATTAGGGTTTTAAACCAATCTTGTGCATCCAATAGGTGTGTTTGTGGCAATAGATGATCAATTAGGTCATTTTCGTCCTCCCTAGGCTTATTCTTGTCCAATTAGGGTTTTTAACCAATCTTGTGCATCCAATAGGTGTGTTTGTGTCATTGGATGATCAATTAGGTCATTTTCGTCTTCCCTAGGCATATTCTTGTCCAATTAGGGTTTTTAACCAATCTTGTGCATCCAATAGGTGTGTTTGTGTCATTGGACGATCAATTAGGTCATTTACGTCCTCCCTAGGCTTATTCTTTTCCAATTAGGGTTTTTAACCAATCTTGTGCATCCAATAGGTGTGTTTGTGTCTTTGGATGATCAATTAGGTCATTTTCGTCCTCCGTAGGCTTATTCTTGTCCAATTAGGGGTTTTAACGAATCTTGTGCATCCGATAAGTTTGTTTGTGTCAATAAATTAATATTTAGGTCATTTTTGTCCTCCCTAAGCATATTCTTGTCCAATTAGGGTTTTTAACCAATCTTGTGCATCCAATAGGTGTGTTTGTGTCATTGGATGATCAATTAGGTCATTTTCGTCCTCCCTATGCTTATTCTTGTCCAATTAAGGTTTTTAACCAATCTTGTGCATCCAATAAGTTGAGTTGTGTCATTGGATTAACATTTAGGTCATTTTCGTCCTCCCTAGGCTTATTCTTGTCCAATTAGGGTTTTTAACCAATCTTGTGCATCCAATAGGTGTGTTTGTGTCATTGGATGATCAATTAGGTTATTTTCTTCCTCCCTAGGCATATTCTTGTCCAATTAGGGTTTTTAGCTAATCTTGTGCATCCAATAAGTTCATTTGGGTCATTGGATGATCAATTAGGTCATTTTCGTCCTCCCTAGGCATATTCTTATCCAATTAGGGTTTTTAACCAATCTTGTGCATCCAATACGTGTGTTTATGTCATTGGATGATCAATTAGGTCATTTTCGTCCTCCCTAGGCATATTCTTGTCCAATTAGGGTTTTTAACCAATCTTGTGCATCCAATAGGTGTGTTTGTGGCAATGGATGATCAATTAGGTCATTTTCGTCCTCCCTAGGCTTATTCTTGTCCAATTAGGGTTTTTAACCAATCTTGTGCATCCAATAGGTGTGTTTGTGTCATTGGATGATCAATTAGGTCATTTTCGTCCTCAAAAGGCTTATTCTTGTCCAATTAGGGTTTTTAACCAATCTTGTGCATCCAATAAGTTCATTTGTGTCATTGGATTAACATTTAGGTCATTTTCGTCCTCCCTAGGCATATTATTGTCCAATTAGGGTTTTTAACCAATCTTATGCATCCAATAGGTGTGTTTGTGTCATTGGATGATCAATTAGGTTATTTTCTTCCTCCCTAGGCTTAATCTTGTCCAATTAGGGTTTTTAACTAATCTTGTACATCGAATAAGTTCATTTGTGTCATTGGCTAATCAATTAGGTCATTTTCGTCCCCCCTAGGCATATTCTTGTCCAATTAGGGTTTTTAACCAATCTTGTGCATCCAATAGGTGTGTTTGTGTCATTGGATGATCAATTAGGTCATCTTCGCCCTCCCTAGGCATATTCTTGTCCAATTAGGGTTTTTAACCAATCTTGTGCACCCAATAGGTGTGTTTGTGTCATTGGATGATCAATTCGGTCATTTTCGTCCTCCCTAGGCTTATTCTTGTCCAATAAAGGTTTTTAACCAATCTTGTGCATCCAATAAGTTGAGTTGTGTCATTGGATTAACATTAAGGTCATTTTGGTCCTCCCTAGGCTTATTCTTGTCCAATTAGGGTTTTTAACCAATCTTGTGCATCCAATAAGTTCATTTGTGTCATTGGATTAACATTTAGGTCATTTTCGTCCTCCCTAGGCATATTCTTGTCCAATTAGAGTTTTAGACCAATCTTGTGCATCCAATAGGTGTGTTTGTGTCATGGGATGATCAATTAGGTTATTTTCGTCCTCCCTAGGCTTATTCTTGTCCAATTAGGGTTTTTAACTAATCTTGTGCATCCAATAAGTTCATTTGTGTCATTGGATGATCAATTAGGTCATTTTCATCCTCCATAGGC
Organism: Cicer pinnatifidum; assembly: GCA_037974775.1. Taxonomy (NCBI): domain Eukaryota; kingdom Viridiplantae; phylum Streptophyta; class Magnoliopsida; order Fabales; family Fabaceae; genus Cicer; species Cicer pinnatifidum. The sequence goes on along the minus strand of JBBPBR010001642.1, from coordinate 20,036 downwards.
TTATTCTTGTCCAATTAGGGTTTTTAACCAATCTTGTGCATCCAATAGGTGTGTTTGGGTCATTGGATGATCAATTAGGTCATTTTCGTCCTCCCTAGGCTTATTCTTTCCCAATTAGGGTTTTTAACCAATCTTGTGCATCCAATAAGTTGAGTTGTGTCATTGGATTAACATTTAGGTCATTTTCGTCCTCCCTAGGCTTATTCTTGTCCAATTAGGGTTTTTAACCAATCTTGTGCATCCAATAAGTTCATTTGTGTCATTGGATTAACATTTAGGTCATTTTCGTCCTCCCTAGGCATATTCTTGTCCAATTAGAGTTTTAGACCAATCTTGTGCATCCAATAGGTGTGTTTGTGTCATTGGATGATCAATTAGGTTATTTTCGTCCTCCCTAGGCTTATTCTTGTCCAATTAGGGTTTTTAACTAATCTTGTGCATCCAATAAGTTCATTTGTGTCATTGGATGATCAATTAGGTCATTTTCGTCCTCCCTGGGCATATTCTTGTCCAATTAGGGTTTTTAACCAATCTTGTGCATCCAATTGGTGTGTTTGTGTCATTGGATGACCAATTAGGTCCTTATCGTCCTCCCTAGGCATATTCTTGTCCAATTAGGGTTTTTAACCAATCTTGTGCATCCATTAGGTGTGTTTGTGGCAATGGATGATCAATTGGGTCATTTTCATCCTCCCTAGGCTTGTTCTTGTCCAATTAGGGCTTTTAACCAATCTTGTGCATCAAATAGGTGTGTTTGGGTCATTGGATGATCAATTAGGTCATTTTCGTCCTCCCTAGGCTTATTCTTTCCCCATTAGGGTTTTTAACCAATCTTGTGCATCCAATAAGTTGAGTTGTGTCATTGGATTAACATTTAGGTCATTTTCTTCCTCCCTAGGCTTATTCTTGTCCAATTAGGGTTTTTAACCAATCTTGTGCATCCAATAAGTTCATTTGTGTCATTGGATTAACATTTAGGTCATTTTCGTCCTCCCTAGGCATATTCTTGTCCAATTAGAGTTTTAGACCAATCTTGTGCATCCAATAGGTGTGTTTATGTCATTGGATGATCAATTAGGTTATTTTCGTCCTCCCTAGGCTTATTCTTGTCCAATTAGGGTTTTTAACTAATCTTGTGCATCCAGTAAGTTCATTTGTGTCATTGGATGATCAATTAGGTCATTTTCATCCTCTCTAGGCATATTCTTGTCCAATTAGGGTTTTTAACCAATCTTGTGCATCCAATAGGTGTGTTTGTGTCATTGGATGATCAATTAGGTCATTTTCGTCCTCCCTAGGCTTATTCTTGTCCAATTAGGGTTTTTAACCGATCTTGTGCATCCAATAGGTGTGTTTGTGTTATTGGATGATCAATTAGGTCATTTTCGTCCTCTCTAGGCTTATTATTGTCCAATTAGGGTTTTTAACCAATCTTGTGCATCCAATAGGTGTGTTTGTGTCATTGGATGATCAATTAGGTCATTTTCGTCCTCCCTAGGCTTATTCTTGTCCAATTAGGGTATTTAACCAATCTTGTGCATCCAATATGTTCATTTGTGTCATTGGATTAACATTTAGGTCATTTTCGTCCTCCCTAGGCATATTCTTGTCCAATTAGGGTTTTTAACCAATCTTGTGCATCCAATAGGTGTGTTTGTGTCATTGGATGATCAATTAGGTCATTTTCGTCCTCCCTAGGCATATTCTTGTCCAATTAGGGTTTTTAACGAATCTTGTGCATCCAATAGGTGTGTTTGTGTCATTGGATGATCAATTAGGTCATGTTCGTCCTCCGTAGGCATATTCTTGTCCAATTAGGGTTTTTAACCAATCTTGTGCATCCAATAGGTGTGTTTGTGTCAATGGATGATCAATTAGGTCATTTTCGTCCTCCCTAGGCTTATTCTTGTCCAATTAGGGTTTTTAACCAATCTTCTGCATCCGATAAGTTTGTTTGTGTCATTGAATTAATATTTAGGTCATTTTCGTCCTCCCTAGGAATATTCCTGTCCAATTACTGTTTTTAACCAATCTTGTGCATCCAATAGGTGTGTTTGTGTCATTGGATGATCAATTAGGTCATTTTCGTCCTCCCTAGGCATATTCTTGTCCAATTAGGGTTTTTAACGAATCTTGTGCATCCAATAGGTGTGTTTGTGTCATTGGATGATCAATTAGGTCATTTTCGTTCTCCCAAGGCTTATTCTTGTCCAATTAGGGTTTTTAACCATTCTTGTGCATCCAATAATTTCATTTGTGTCATTGGATTAACATTTAGGTCATTTTCGTCCTCCCTAGGCATATTCTTGTCCAATTAGGGTTTTTAACCAATCTTGTGCATCCAATAGGTGTGTTTGTGTCATTGGATGATCAATTAGGTCATTTTCGTCCTCCCTAGGCATATTCTTGTCCAATTAGGGTTTTTAACGAATCTTGTGCATCCAATAGGTGTGTTTGTGTCATTGGATGATCAATTAGGACATTTTCGTCCTCCCTAGGCATATTCTTGTCCAATTAGGGTTTTTAACCAATCTTGTGCATCCAATAGGTGTGTTTGTGTCATTGGATGATCAATTAGGTCATTTTCGTCCTCCCTAGGCATATTCTTGTCCAATTAGGGTTTTTAACGAATCTTGTGCATCCAATAGGTGTGTTTGTGTCATTGGATGATCAATTAGGTCATTTTCGTCCTCCCTAGGCTTATTCTTGTCCAATTAGGGTTTTAAACCAATCTTGTGCATCTAATAGGTGTGTTTGTGTCATTGGATGATCAATTAGGTCATTTTCGTCCTCCCTAGGCTTATTCTTGTCCAATTAGGGTTTTTAACCAATCTTGTGCATCCAATAGGTGTGTTTGTGTCATTGGATGATCAATTAGGTCATTTTCGTCCTCCCTAGGCATATTCTTGTCCAATTAGGGTTTTTAACGAATCTTGTGCATCCAATAGGTGTGTTTGTGTCATTGGATGATCAATTAGGTCATTTACGTCCTCCCTAGGCTTATTCTTTTCCAATTAGGGTTTTTAACCAATCTTGTGCATCCAATAGGTGTGTTTGTGTCTTTGGATGATCAATTAGGTCATTTTCGTCCTCCCTAGGCTTATTCTTGTCCAATTAGGGTTTTTAACCAATCTTGTGCATCCAATAAGTTCATTTGTGTCATTGGATTAACATTAAGGTCATTTTCGTCCTCCCTAGGCATATTCTTGTCCAATTAGGGTTTTTAACCAATCTTGTGCATCCAATAGGTGTGTTTGTGTCATTGGATGATCAATTAGGTCATTTTCGTCCTCCCTAGGCTTATTCTTGTCCAATTAGGGTTTTTAACCAATCTTGTGCATCCAATAAGTTCATTTGTGTCATTGGATTAACATTTAGGTCATTTTCGTCCTCCCTAGGCATATTCTTGTCCAATTAGAGTTTTAGACCAATCTTGTGCATCCAATAGGTGTGTTTGTGTCATTGGATGATCAATTAGGTCATTTTCGTCCTCCCTAAGCATATTCTTGACCAATTAGGGTTTTTAACCAATCTTGTGCATCCAATAGGTGTGTTTGTGTCATTGGATGATCAATTAGGTCATTTTCGTCCTCCCTAGGCTTATTCTTGTCCAATTAGGGTTTTTAACCAATCTTGTGCATCCAATAGGTGTGTTTGTGTCATTGGATGATCAATTAGGTCATTTTCGTCCTCCCTAGGCTTATTCTTGTCCAATTAGGGTTTTTAACCAATCTTGTGCATCCAATAAGTTCATTTGTGTCATTGGATTAACATTTAGGTCATTTTCGTCCTCCCTAGGCATATTCTTGTCCAATTAGAGTTTTAGACCAATCTTGTGCATCCAATAGGTGTGTTTGTGTCATTGGATGATCAATTAGGTCATCTTCGTCCTCCCTAGGCTTATTCTTGCCCAATTAGGGTTTTTAACCAATCTTGTGCATCCAATAAGTTGAGTTGTGTCATTGGATTAACATTTAGGTCATTTTTGTCCTCCCTAGGCTTATTCTTGTCCAATTAGGGTTTTTAACCAATCTTGTGCATCCAATAGGTGTGTTTATGTCATTGGATGATCAATTAGGTCATTTTCGTCCTCCCTAGGCATATTCTTGTCCAATTAGGGTTTTTAACCAATCTTGTGCATCCAATAGGTGTGTTTGTGTCATTGGATGATCAATTAGGTCATTTTCGTCCTCCCTAGGCTTATTCTTGTCCAATTAGGGTTTTTAGCCAATCTTGTGCATCCAATAAGTTGAGTTGTGTCATTGGATTAACATTTAGGTCATTTTCGTCCTGCCTAGGCATATTCTTGTCCAATTAGGGTTTTTAACCAATCTTGTGCATCCAATAGGTGTGTTTGTGTCATTGGATGATCAATTAGGTTATTTTCGTCCTCCCTAGGCATATTCTTGTCCAATTAGGGTTTTTAACTAATCTTGTGCATCCAAGACGTTCATTTGTGTCATTGGATGATCAATTAGGTCATTTTCGTCCTCCCTAAGCATATTCTTGTCCAATTAGGGTTTTTAACCAATCTTGTGCATCCAATAGGTGTGTTTGTGTCATTGGATGATCAATTAGGTTATTTTCGTCCTCCCTAGGCATATTCTTGTCCAATTAGGGTTTTTAACTAATCTTGTGCATCCAATACGTTCATTTGTCTCATTGGATGATCAATTAGGTCATTTACGTCCTCCCTAGGCTTATTCTTGTCCAATTAGGGTTTTTAACCAATCTTGTGCATCCAATAACTTTGTTTGTGTCATTGAATTAATATTTAGGTCATTTTCATCCTCCCTAGGCATATTCTTGTCCAATTAGGGTTTTTAACCAATCTTTTGCATCCAATAGGTGTGTTTGTGTCATTGGATGATCAATTAGGTCATTTTCGTCTTCCCTAGGCTTATTCTTGTCCAATTAGGGTCTTTAACCAATCTTGTACATCTAATAAGTTCATTTGTGTCATTGGATTAACATTTAGGTCATTTTCGTCCTCCCTAGGCATATTCTTGTCCAATTAGGGTTTTTAACCAATCTTGTGCATCCAATAGGTGTGTTTGTGTCATTGGATGATCAATTAGGTCATTTTCGTCCTCCCTAGGCATATTCTTGTCCAATTAGGGTTTTTAACCAATCTTGTCCATCCAATAGGTGTGTTTGTGTCATTGGATGATCAATTAGGTCATTTACGTCCTCCCTAGGCATATTCTTGTCCAATTAGGGTTTTTAACCAATCTTGTGCATCTAATAGGTGTGTTTGTGTCATTGGATGATCAATTAGGTCATTTTCGTCCTTTCTAGGCTTATTCTTGTCCAATTAGGGTTTTTAACCAATCTTGTGCATCCAATAGGTGTGTTTGTGTCATTGGATGATCAATTAGGTCATTTTCGTCATCCCTAGGCTTATTCTTGTCCAATTAGGGTTTTTAACCAATCTAGTGCATCCAATAAGTTCATTTGTGTCATTGGATTTACATTTAGGACATTTTCGTCCTCCCTACACATATTCTTGTCCAATTAGGGTTTTTAACCAATCTTGTGCATCCAATAGGTGTGTTTGTGTCATTGGATGATCAATTAGGTCATTTTCGTCCTCCCTAGGCTTATTCTTGCCCAATTAGGGTTTTTAACTAAACTTGTGCATCCAATAAGTTGAGTTGTGTCATTGGATTAACATTTAGGTCATTTTCGTCCTCCCTAGGCTTATTCTTGTCCAATTAGGGTTTTTAACCAATCTTGTGCATCCAATAAGTTCATTTGTGTCATTGGATTAACATTTAGGTCATTTTCGTCCTCCCTAGGCATATTCTTGTCCAATTAGAGTTTTAGACAAAACTTGTGCATCCAATAGGTGTGTTTGTGTCATTGGATGATCAATTAGGTTATTTTCGTCCTCCATAGGCTTATTCTTGTCCAATTAGGGTTTTTAACTACTTTTGTGCAACCAATAAGTTCATTTGTGTCATTGGATGATCAATTAGGTCATTTTCGTCTTCCCTAGGCATGTTCTTATCCAATTAGGGTTTTTAACCAATCTTGTGCATCCAATAGGTGTGTTTGTGTCATTGGATGATCAATTAGGTCATTTTCGTCCTCCCTAGGCTTATTCTTGTCCAATTAGGGTTTTTAACCAATCTTGTGCATCCAATAGGTGGGTTTGTGTCATTGGATGATCAATTAGGTTATTTTCGTCCTCCCTAGGCTTATTCTTGTCCAATTAGGGTTTTTAACTAATCTTGTGCATCCAATAGGTGTGTTTGTGTCATTGGATGATCAATTAAGTCATTTTCGTCCTCCCTAGGCTTATTCTTGTCCAATTAGGGTTTTTAACCAATTTTGTGCATCCAATAGGTGTGTTTGTGTCATTAGATGATCAAATAGGTCATATTCGTCCTCCCTAGGCTTATTCTTGTCCAATTAGGGTTTTTAACCAATCTTGTGCATCCGATAAGTTTGTTTGTGTCATTGAATTAATATTTAGGTCATTTTCGTCCTCCCTAGGCATATTCTTGTCCAATTAGGGTTTTTAACCAATCTTGTGCGTCCAATTGGTGTGTTTGTGTCATTGGATGATCAATTAGGTCATTTTCGTCCTCCCTAGGCTTATTCTTGTCCAATTAGGGTTTTTAACCAATCTTGTGCATCCAATAAGTTCATTTGTGTCATTGGATTAACATTTAGGTCATTTTCGTCCTCCCTAGGCATATTCTTGTCCAATTAGGGTTTTTAACCAATCTTGTGCATCCAATAGGTGCGTTTGTGTCATTGGAAGATCAATTAGGTTATTTTCGTCCTCCCTAGGCATATTCTTGTCCAATTAGGGTTTTTAACTAATCTTGTGCATCCAATAAGTTCATTTGTGTCATTCGAAGATCAATTAGGTCATTTTCTTCCTCCCTAGGCATATTCTTGTCCAATTAGGGTTTTTAACCAATCTTGTGCATCCAATAGGTGTGTTTGTGTCATTGGATGATCAATTAGGTTATTTTCGTCCTCCCTAGGCTTATTCTTGTCCAATTAGGGTTTTTAACCAATCTTGTACATCCAATAGGCGTGTTTGTGTCATTGGATGATCAATTAGGTCATTTTCATCCTCCCTAGGCTTTTTCTTGCCCAATTAGGGTTTTTAACAAATCTTGTGCATCCAATAAGTTCATTTGTGTCATTGGATTAACATTTAGGTCATTTTCGTCCTCCCTAGGCATATTCTTGTCCAATTAGGGTTTTTAACCAATCTTGTGCATCCAATAGGTGTGTTTGTGTCATTGGATGATCAATTAGGTTATTTTCGTCCTCCCTAGGCTTATTCTTGTCCAATTAGGGTTTTTAACCAATCTTGTGCATCCAATAGGTGTTAAACCAATCTTGTGCATCCAATAGGTGTGTTTGTGGCAATAGATGATCAATTAGGTCTTTTTCGTCCTCCCTAGGCTTATTCTTGTCCAATTAGGGTTTTTAACCAATCTTGTGCATCCAATAGGTGTGTTTGTGTCATTGGATGATCAATTAGGTCATTTTCGTCCTCCCTAGGCATATTCTTGTCCAATTAGGGTTTTTAACCTATCTTGTGCTTCCAATAGGTGTGTTTGTGTCACTGGATGATCAATTAGGTCATTTTCGTCCTCCCTAGGCTTATTCTTGTCCAATTAGGGTTTTTAACCAATCTTGTGCATCCAACAAGTTTGTTTATGTCATTGAATTAATATTTAGGTCATTTTCGTCCTCCCTAGGCATATTCTTGTCCAATTAGGGTTTTTAACCAATCTTGTGCGTCCAATAGGTGTGTTTGTGTCATTGGATGATCAATTAGGTCATTTTCGTCCTCCCTAGGCTTATTCTTGTCCAATTATGGTTTTTAACCAATCTTGTGCATCCAATAGGTGTGTTTGTGTCATTGGATGATCAATTAGATTATTTTCGTCCTCCCTAGGCATATTCTTGTCCAATTACGGTTTTTAACCAATCTTGTGCATCCAATAGGTGTGTTTGTGTCATTGGATGATGAATTAGGTCATTTTCGTCCTCCATAGGCTTATTCTTGTCCAATTAGGGTTTTTAACCAATCTTGTGCATCCAATAGCTGTGTTTGTGTCGTTGGATGATCAATTAGGTCATTTTCGTCCTTCCTAGGCTTATTCTTGTCCAATTAGGGTTTTTAAGCAATCTTGTACATCCAATAAGTTCATTTGTGTCATTGGATTAACATTTAGGTCATTTTCGTCCTCCCTAGGCATATTCTTGTCCAATTAGGGTTTTTAACCAATCTTGTGCATCCAATAGGTGTGTTTGTGTCATTGGATGATCAATTAGGTCATTTTCGTCCTCCCTAGGCTTATTCTTGTCCAATTAGGGTTTTTAACCAATCTTGTGCATCCAATAAGTTCATTTGTGTCATTGGATGATCAATTAGGTCATTTTCATCCCCCCTAGGCTTATTCTTGTCCAACTAGGGTTTTTAACCAAAGATGTGCATCCAATAGGTGTGTTTGTGTCATTGGATGATCAATTAGGTCATTTTCGTCCTCCCTAGGCTTATTCTTGTCCAATTAAGGTTTTTAACCAATCTTGTGCATCTAATAAGTTGAGTTGTGTCATTGGATTAACATTTAGGTCATTTTCGTTCTCCCTAGGCTTATTCTTGTCCAATTAGGGTTTTTAATCAATCTTGTGCATCCAATAAGTTCATTTGTGTCATTGGATTAACATTTAGGTCATATTCGTCCTCCCTAGGCGTATTCTTGTCCAATTAGGGTTTTTAACCAATCTTGTGCATCCAATAGGTGTGTTTGTGTCATTGGATGATCAATTAGGTCATTTTCATCCTCCCTAGGCATATTCTTGTCCAGTTAGGGTTTTTAACCAATCTTGTGCATCCAATAGGTGTGTTTGTGTCATTGGATGATCAATTAGGTCATTTTCGTCCTCCCTAGGCATATTCTTGTCCAATTAGAGTTTTTAACCAATCTTGTGCATCCAATAAGTTGAGTTGTGTCATTGGATTAACATTTAGGTCATTTTCGTCCTCCCTAGGCTTATTCTTGTCCAATTAGGGTTTTTAACCAATCTTGTGCATCCAATAAGTTCATTTGTGTCATTGGATTAACATTTAGGTCATTTTCGTCCTCCCTAGGCATATTCTTGTCCAATTAGAGTTTTAGACCAATCTTGTGCATCCAATAGGTGTGTTTGTGTCATTCGATGATCAGTTAGGTTATTTTCGTCCTCCCTAGGCTTATTCTTGTCCAATTAGGGTTTTTAACTAATCTTGTGCATCCAATAAGTTCATTTGTGTCATTGGATTAACGTTTAGGTCATTTTCGTCCTCCCTAGGCATATTCTTGTCCAATTAGAGTTTTTAACCAATCTTGTGCATCCAATAAGTTGAGTTGTGTCATTGGATTAACATTTAGGTCATTTTCGTCCTCCCTAGGCTTATTCTTGTCCAATTAGGGTTTTTAACCAATCTTGTGCATCCAATAAGTTCATTTGTGTTATTGGATTAACATTTAGGTCATTTTCGTCCTCCCTATGCATATTCTTGTCCAATTAGAGTTTTAGACCATTCTTGTGCATCCAATAGGTGTGTTTGTGTCATTGGATGATCAATTAGGTTATTTTTGTCCTCCATAGGCTTATTCTTGTCCAATTAGGGTTTTTAACTAATCTTGTGCATCCAATAAGTTCATTTGTGTCATTGGATGATCAATTAGGTCATTTTCGTCCTCTCTAGGCATATTCTTGTCCAATTAGGGTTTTTAACCAATCTTGTGCATCCAATAGGTGTGTTTATGTCATTGGATGATCAATTACGTCATTTTCGTCCTCCCTAGGCTTATTCTTGTCCAATTAGGGTTTTTAACCGATCTTGTGCATCCAATAGGTGTGTTTGTGTCATTGGATGATCAATTAGGTCATTTTCGTCCTCTCTAGGCATATTCTTGTCCAATTAGGGTTTTTAACCAATCTTGTGCCTCCAATAGGTGTGTTTGTGTCAATGGATGATCAATTAGGTCATTTTCGTCCTCCATAGGCTTATTCTTGTCCAATTAGGGTTTTTAACCAATCTTGTGCATCCAATAAGTTGAGTTGTGTCATTCGATTAACATTTAGGTCATTTTCGTCCTCCCTAGGCTTATTCTTGTCCAATTAGGGTTTTTAACCAATCTTGTGCATCCAATAAGTTCATTTGTGTCATTGGAATAACATTTAGGTCATTTTCGTCCTCCCTAGGCATATTATTGTCCAAGTTAGGTTTTTAACCAATCTTGTGCATCCAATAGGTGTGTCTGTGGCAATGGATGATCAATTAGGTCATTTTCGTCCTCCCTAGGCTTATTCTTGTCCAATTAGGGTTTTTAACCAATCTTGTGCATCCAATAGGTGTGTTTGTGTCATTGGATGATCAATTAGGTCATTTTCGTCCTCCCTAGGCATATTCTTGTCCAATTAGGGTTTTTAACGAATCTTGTGCATCCAATAGGTGTGTTTGTGTCATTGGATGATCAATTAGGTCATTTACGTCCTCCCTAGGCTTATTCTTTTCCAATTAGGGTTTTTAACCAATCTTGTGCATCCAATAGGTGTGTTTGTGTCTTTGGATGATCAATTAGGTCATTTTCGTCCTCCCTAGGCTTATTCTTGTCCAATTAGGGTTTTTAACCAATCTTGTGCATCCAATAAGTTTGTTTGTGTCATTGAATTAATATTTAGGTCATTTTCGTCCTCCCTAGACATATTCTTGTCCAATTAGGGTTTTTAACCAATCTTTTGCATGCAATAGGTGTGTTTGTGTCATTGGATGATCAATTAGGTCATTTTCGTCCTCCCTAGGCTTATTCTTGTCCAATTAGGGTTTTTAACAAATCTTGTGAATCCAATAAGTTCATTTGTGTCATTGGATTAACATTTAGGTCATTTTCGTCCTCCCTAGGCATATTCTTGTCTAATTAGGGTTTTTAACCAATCTTGTGCATCCAATAGGTGTGTTTGTGTCATTGGATGATCAATTAGGTTATTTTCGTCCTCCCTAGGCTTATTCTTGTCCAATTAGGGTTTTTAACCAATCTTGTGCATCCAATAAGTTGAGTTGTGTCATTGGATTAACATTTAGGTCATTTTCGTCCTCCCTAGGCATATTCTTGTCCAATTAGGGTTTTTAACCAATCTTGTGCGTCCAATAGGTGTGTTTGTGTTATTGGATGATCAATTAGGTCATTTTCGTCCTTCCTAGGCTTATTCTTGTCCAATTAAGGTTTTTAACCAATCTTGTGCATCCAATAAGTTCATTTGTGTCATTGGATGATCAATTAGGTCATTTTCGTCCTCCCTAGGCATATTCTTGTCCAACTAGGGTTTTTAACCAATCTTGTGCATCCAATAGGTGTGTTTGTGTCATTGGATGATCAATTAGGTCATTTTCTTCCTCCCTAGGCTTATTCTTGTCCAATTAGGGTTTTTAACCAATCTTGTGCATCCAATAGGTGTGTTTGTGTCATTGGATGATCAATTAGGTTATTTTCGTCCTCCCTAGGCTAATTCTTGTCCAATTAGAGTTTTTAACCAATCTTGTGCATCCAATAAGTTGAGTTGTGTCATTGGATTAACATTTAGGTCATTTTCGTCCTCCCTGGGCATATTCTTGTCCAATTAGGGTTTTTAACCAATCTTGTGCGTCCAATAGGTTTGTTTGTGTCATTGGATGATCAATTGGGTCATTTTCGTCCTCCCTAGGCTTATTCTTGTCAAATTAGGGTTTTTAACAAATCTTGTGCATCCAATAGGTGTGTTTGTGTCATTGGATGATCAATTAGGTCATTTTCGTACTCCCTAGGCTTATTCTTGCCCAATTAGGGTTTTTAACCAATCTTGTGCATCCAATAAGTTGAGTTGT
>JBBPBR010001641.1:0-19201 GCA_037974775.1 Cicer pinnatifidum | reverse complement strand
ATTAGGGTTTTTAACCAATCTTGTGCATCCAATAAGTTCATTTGTGTCATTGGATGATCAATTAGGTCATTTTCGTCCTCCCTAGGCATATTCTTGTCCAACTAGGGTTTTTAACCAATCTTGTGCATCCAATAGGTGTGTTTGTGTCATTGGATGAACATTTAGGTCATTTTTGTCCTCCCTAGGCATATTCTTGTCCAATAAGGGTTTTTAACCAATCTTGTGCATCCAATAGGTGTGTTTGTGTCATTGGATGATCAATTAGGTCATTTTCGTCCTCCCTAGGCTTATTCTTGCCCAATTAGGGTTTTTAACCAATCTTGTGCATCCAATAGGTGTGTTTGTGTCATTGGATGATCAATTAGGTCATTTTCGTCCTCCCTAGGCATATTCTTGTCAAACTAGGGTTTTTAACCAATCTTGTGCTTCCAATAAGTTCATTTGTGTCATTGGATGATCAATTAGGTCATTTTCGTCCTCCCTAGGCATATTCTTGTCCAACTAGGGTTTTTAACCAATCTTGTGCATCCAATAGGTGTGTTTGTGTCATTGGATGATCAATTAGGTCATTTTCGTCCTCCCTAGGCTTATTCTTGTCCAATTAGGATTTTTAACCAATCTTGTGCATCCAATAGGTGTGTTTGTGTCATTGGATGATCAATTAGGTCATTTTCGTCCTCCCGAGGCTTATTTTTGCCCGATTAGGGTTTTTAATCAATCTTGTGCATCCAATAAGTTGAGTTGTGTCATTGGATTAGCATTTAGGTCATTTTCGTCCTCCCTAGGCTTATTCTTGTCCAATTAGGATTTTTAACCAATCTTGTGCATCCCATAAGTTCATTTGTGTCATTGGATTAACATTTAGGTCATTTTCGTCCTCCCTAGGCATATTCTTGTCCAATTAGGGTTTTTAACCAATCTTGTGCATCCAATAGGTGTGTTTGTGTCATTGGATGATCAATTAGGTTATTTTCGTCCTCCCTAGGCTTATTCTTGTCCAATTAGGGTTTTTAACCAATTTTGTGCATCCAATAAGTTGAGTTGTGTCATTGGATTAACATTTAGGTCATTTTCGTCCTACCTAGGCATATTCTTGTCCAATTAGGGTTTTTAACTAATCTTGTGCATCCAATAGGTGTGTTTGTGTTATTGGATGATCAATTAGGTCATTTTCTTCCTCCCTAGGCTTATTCTTGTCCAATTAAGGTTTTTAACCAATCTTGTGCATCCAATAAGTTCATTTGTGTCATTGGATGATCAGTTAGGTCATTTTCGTCCTCCCTAGGCATATTCTTGTCCAACTAGGGTTTTTAACCAATCTTGTGCATCCAATAAGTTCATTTGTGTCATTGGATGATCAATTAGGTCATTTTCGTCCTCCCTAGGCATATTCTTGTCCAACTAGGGTTTTTAACTAATCTTGTGCATCCAATAGGTGTGTTTGTGTCATTGGATGATCAATTAGGTCATTTTCGTCCTCCCTAGGCATATTCTTGTCCAACTTGGGTTTTTAACCAATCTTGTGCATCCAATAGGTGTGTTTGTGTCATTGGATGATCAATTAGATCATTTTCGTCCTCCATAGGCTTATTCTTGTCCAATTAGTGTTTTTAACCAAACTTGTGCATCCAATAGGTGTGTTTGTGTCATTGGATGATCAATTAGGTCATTTTCGTCCTCCCTAGGCTTATTCTTGTCCAATTAGGGTTTTTAACCAATCTTGTGCATCCAATAGGTGTGTTTGTGTCATTGGATGATCAATTAGGTCATTTTCGTCCTCCCTAGGCTTATTCTTGTCCAATTAGGGTTTTTAACCAATCTTGTGCATCCAACAAGTTTGTTTATGTCATTGAATTAATATTTAGGTCATTTTCGTCCTCCCTAGGCATATTCTTGTCCAATTAGGGGTTTTAACCAATCTTGTGCATGCAATAGGTGTGTTTGTGTCATTGGATGATCAATTAGGTCATTTTCGTCCTCCCTAGGCTTATTCTTGTCCAATTAGGGTTTTTAACCAATCTTGTGCATCCAATAGGTGTGTTTGTGTCATTGGATGATCAATTAGGTCATTTTCGCCCTCCATAGGCTTATTCTTGTCCAAATAAGGTTTTTAACCAATCTTGTGCATCCAATAACTTTGTTTGTGTCATTGAATGATCAATTAGGTCGTTTTCGTCCTCCCTAGGCATATTCTTGTCCAATTAGGGTTTTTAACCAATCTTGTTCATCCAATAGGTGTGCTTGTGTCATTGGATGATCAATTAGGTCATTTCCGCCCTCCCTAGGCTTATTCTTGTCCAATTAGGGTTTTTAACCAATCTTTTGCATCCAATACGTTCATTTGTGTCATTGGATTAACATTTAGGTCATTTTCGTCCTTCCTAGGCATATTCTTATCCAATTAGGGTTTTTAACCAATCTTGTGCTTCCAATAGGTGAGTTTGTGTCATTTGATGATCAATTAGGTTATTTTCGTCCTCCCTAGGCTTATTCTTGTCCAATTAGGGTTTTTAACCAATCTTGTGCATCCAACAAGTTTGTTTATGTCATTGAATTAATATTTAGGTCATTTTCGTCCTCCCTACGCATATTGTTGTCCAATTAGGGTTTTTAACCAATCTTGTGCATGCAATACGTGTGTTTGTGTCATTGGATGATCAATTAGGTCATTTTCGTCCTCCCTAGGCATATTCTTGTCCAATTAGGGATTTTAACCAATCTTGTGCATCCAATAGGTGTGTTTGTGGCAATGGATGATCAATTAGGTCATTTTCGTCCTCCCTAGGCTTATGCTTGTCCAATTAGGGTTTTTAACCAATCTTGTGCATCCAATAGGTGTGTTTGTGTCATTGGATGATCAATTAGGTCATTTTCGTCCTCCCTAGGCTTATTCTTGCCCAATTAGGGTTTTTAACCAATCTTGTGCATCCAATAAGTTCATTTGTGTCATTGGATTAACATTTAGGTCATTTTCGTCCTCCATAGGCATATTCTTGTCCAATTAGGGTTTTTAACCATTCTTGTGCTTCAAATAGGTGTGTTTGTGTCATTCGATGATCAATTAGGTCATTTTCGTCCTCACTAGGCTTATTCTTGTCCAATTAGGGTTTTTAACCAATCTTGTGCATCCAATAGGTGTGTTTGTGTCATTGGATGATCAATTAGGTCATTTTCGTCCTCCCTAGGCTTATTCTTGCCCAATTAGGGTTTTTAACCAATCTTTTGCATCCAATACATTCATTTGTGTCATTGGATTAACATTTAGGTCATTTTCGTCCTTCCTAGGCATATTCTTATCCAATTAGGGTTTTTAACCAATCTTGTGCTTCCAATAGGTGTGTTTGTGTCATTGGATGATCAATTAGGTCATTTTCGTCCTCCCTAGGCTTATTCTTGTCCAATTAGGGTTTTTAACCAATCTTGTGCATCCAATAACTTCATTTGTGTCATTGGATGATCAATTAGGTCATTTTCGTCCTCCCTAGGCATATTCTTGTCCAACTAGGGTTTTTAACCAATCTTGTGCATCCAATAGGTGTGTTTGTGTCATTGGATGATCAATTAGGTCATTTTCGTCCTTTCTATGCTTATTCTTGTTCAATTAGGGTTTTTAACCAATCTTGTGCATCCAATAGGTGTGTTTGTGTCATTGGATGATCAATTAGGTCATTTTCGTCCTCCCTAGGCTTATTCTTGTCCAATTAGGGTTTTTAACCAATCTTGTGCATCCAATAGGTGTGTTTGTGTCATTGGATGATCAATTAGGTCATTTTCGTCCTCCCTAGGCTTATTCTTGTCCAATTAGGGTTTTTAACCAATCTTGTGCATCCAATAGGTGTGTTTTTGTCATTGGATGATCAATTAGGTCATTTTCTTCCTCCCCAGGCTTATTCTTGTCCAATTAGGGTTTTTAACCAATCTTGTGCATCCAATAGGTGTGTTTGTGTCATTGGATGATCAATTAGGTCATTTTCGTCCTCCCTAGGCTTATTCTTGTCCAATTAGGGTTTTTAACCAATCTTGTGCATCTAATAAGTTCATTTGTGTCATTGGATGATCAATTAGGTCATTTTCGTCCTCCCTAGGCTTATTCTTGTCCAACTAGGGTTTTTAACCAATCTTGTGCATCCATAGGTGTGTTTGTATCATTGGATGATCAATTAGGTCATTTTCGTCCTCCCTAGGCTTATTCTTGTCCAATTAGGGTTTTTAACCAATCTTGTGCATCCAATAGGTGTGTTTGTGTCATTGGATGATCAATTAGGTCATTTTCGTCCTCCCTAGGCTTATTCTTGTCCAATTAGGGTTTTTAACCAATCTTGTGCATCCAATAAGTTGAGTTGTGTCATTGGATTAACATTTAGGTCATTTTCGTTCTCTCTAGGCTTATTCTTGTCCAATTAGGGTTTTTAACCAATTTTGTGCATCCAATAAGTTCATTTGTGTTATTGGATTAACATTTAGGTCATATTCGTCCTCCCTAGGCATATTCTTGTCCAATTAGGGTTTTTAACCAATCTTGTGCATCCAATAGGTGTGTTTGTGTCATTGGATGATAAATTAGGTCATTTTCATCCTCCCTAGGCATATTCTTGTCCAGTTAGGGTTTTTAACCAATCTTGTGCATCCAATAGGTGTGTTTGTGTCATTGGATGATCAATTAGGTCATTTTCGTCCTCCCTAGGCTTATTCTTGTCCAATTAGGGTTTTTAACCAATCTTGTGCATCCAATAACTTTGTTTGTGTCATTGAATTAATATTTAGGTCATTTTCCTCCTCCCTAGGCACATTCTTGTCCAATTAGGGTTTTTAACCAATCTTGTGCATCCAATAGGTGTGTTTGTGTCATTGGATGATCAATTAGGTCATTTTCGTCCTTCCTAGGCATATTCTTGTCCAATTAGGGTTTTTAACCAGTCTTGTGCATCCAATAGGTGTGTTTGTGTCATTTGATGATCAATTAGGTCATTTTCGTCCCCCCAAGGCTTATTCTTGTCCAATTAGGGATTTTAACCAATCTTGTGCATCCAATAGGTGTGTTTGTGTCATTGGATGATCAATTAGGTCATTTTCGTCCTCCCTAGGCTTATTCTTGTCCAATTAGGGTTTTTAACCAATCTTGTGCATCCAATAGGTGTGTTTGTGTCATTGGATGATCAATTAGGTCATTTTCGTCCTCCCAAGGCTTATTCTTGTCCAATTTGGGTTTTTAACCAATCTTGTGCATCCAATAAGTTCATTTGTCTCATTGGATTAACATTTAGGTCATTTTCGTCCTCCGCCGTCATATTCTTGTCCAATTAGGGTTTTTAACCAATCTTGTGTATCCAATTGGTGTGTTTGTGTCATTGGATGATCAACTAGGTCATTTTCGTCCTCCCTAGGCATATTCTTGTCCAATTAGGGTTTTTAACCAATCTTGTGCATCCAATAGGTGTGTTTGTGTCATTGGATGATCAATTAGGTCATTTTCGTCCTCCCTAGGCTTATTCTTGTCCAATTAGGGTTTTTAACCAATCTTGTGCATCAAATAAGTTTGTTTATGTTATTGAATTAATATTTAGGTCATTTTCGTCCTCCCTAGGCATATTCTTGCCCAATTAGGGTTTTTAACCAATCTTGTACATCCAATAGGTGTGTTTGTGTCATTGGATGATCAACTAGGTCATTTTAGTCCTCCCTAGGCTTATTCTTGTCCAATTAGGGTTTTTAACCAATCTTGTGCATCCAATAACTTTGTTTGTGTCATTGAATTAATATTTAGGTCATTTTCCTCCTCCCTAGGCATATTCTTGTCCAATTAGGGTTTTTAACCAATCTTGTGCATCCAATAAGTTCATTTATGTCATTGGATTAACATTTAGGTCATTTTCGTCCTTCCTAGGAATATTCTTGTCCAATTAGGGTTTTTAACCAATCTTGTGCATCCAATAGGTGTGTTTGTGTCATTGGATGATCAATTAGGTCATTTTCGTCCTCCCTAGGCTTATTCTTGTCCAATTATGGTTTTTAACCAATCTTGTGCATCCAATAGGTGTGTTTGTGTCATTGGATTAACATTTAGGTCATTTTCGTCCTCCCTAGGCTTTTTCTTGTCCAATTAGGGTTTTTAACCAATCTTGTGCATCCAATAGGTGTGTTTGTGTCATTGGATGATCAATTAGGTCATTTTCGTCCTCCCTAGGCTTATTCTTGTCCAATTAGGGTTTTTAACCAATCTTGTGCATCCAATAGGTGTGTTTGTGTCATTGGATTAACATTTAGGTCATTTTCGTCCTCCCTAGACTTATTCTTGTCCAATTAGGGTTTTTAACCAATCTTGTGCATCCAATAAGTTTGTTTGTGTCATTGAATTAATATTTAGGTCATTTTCGTCCTCCCTAGACATATTCTTGTCCAATTAGGGTTTTTAACCAATCTTGTGCATCCAATAGGTGTGTTTGTGTCATTGGATGATCAATTAGGTCATTTTCGTCCTCCCTAGTCTTATTCTTGTCCAATTAGGGTTTTTAACCAATCTTGTGAATCCAATAAGTTCATTTGTGTCATTGGATTAACATTTAGGTCATTTTCGTCCTCCCTAGGCATATTCTTGTCCAATTAGGGTTTTTAACCAATCTTGTGCATCCAATAGGTGTGTTTGTGTCATTGGATGATCAATTAGGTTATTTTCGTCCTCCCTAGGCTTATTCTTGTCCAATTAGGGTTTTTAACCAATCTTGTGCATCCAATAAGTTGAGTTGTGTCATTGGATTAACATTTAGGTCATTTTCGTTCTCCCTAGGCTTATTCTTGTCCAATTAGGGTTTTTAACCAATCTTGTGCATCCAATAAGTTCATTTGTGTTATTGGATTAACATTTAGGTCATATTCGTCCTCCCTAAACATATTCTTGTCCAATTAGGGTTTTTAACCAAACTTGTGCATCCAACAGGTGTGTTTATGTCATTCGATGATCAATTAGGTCATTTTCGTCCTCCCTAGGCATATTCTTGTCCAATTAGGGTTTTTTTACCAATCTTGTGCATCCAATAGGTGTGTTTGTGTCATTGGATGATCAACTAGGTCATTTTCGTCCTCCCTAGGCTTATTATTGTCCAATTAGGGTTTTTAACCAATCTTGTGAATCCAATAAGTTCATTAGTGTCATTGGATGATCAGTTAGGTCATTTTCGTCCTCCCTAGGCTTATTCTTGTCCAATTAGGGTTTTTAACCAATCTTGTGCATCCAATAAGTTGAGTTGTGTCATTGGATTAACATTTAGGTCATTTTCGTTCTCTCTAGGCTTATTCTTGTCCAATTAGGGTTTTTAACCAATCTTGTGCATCCAATAAGTTCATTTGTGTCATTGGATTAACATTTAGGTCATTTTCATCCTCGCTTGGCATATTCTTGTCCAATTAGGGTTTTTAACCAATCTTGTGCATCCAATAGGTGTGTTTGTGTCATTGGATGATCAATTAGGTTATTTTCGTCCTCCCTAGGCTTATTCTTGTCCAATTAGGGTTTTTAACCAATCTTGTGCATCCAATAGGTGTGTTTATGTCATTGGATTTAAATTTAGGTCACTTTCGTTCTCCCTAGGCTTATTCTTGTCCAATTAGGGTTTTTAACCAATCTTGTGCATCCAATAGGTGTGTTTGTGTCATTGGATTAACATTTAGGTCATATTCGTCCTCCCTAGGCATATTCTTGTCCAATTAGGGTTTTTAACCAAACTTGTGCATCCAATAGGTGTGTTTGTGTCATTCGATGATCAATTAGGTCATTTTCGTCCTCCCTAGGCATATTCTTGTCCAATTAGGGTTTTTAACCAATCTTGTGCATCCAATAGGTGTGTTTGTGTCATTGGATGATCAATTAGGTCATTTTCGTCCTCCCTAGGCTTAATCTTGTCCAATTAGGGTTTTTAACCAATCTTGTGCATCCATTAAGTTCATTTGTTTCATTGGATGATCAATTAGGTCATTTTCGTCCTCCCTAGGCATATTCTTGTCCAACTAGGGTTTTAAACCAATCTTGTGCATCCAATAGGTGTGTTTGTGTCATTGGATGATCAATTAGGTCATTTTTGTCCTCCCTAGGCTTATTCTTGTCCAATTAGAGTTTTTAACCAATCTTGTGCATCCAATAGGTGTGTTTGTGTCATTGGATGATCAATTAGGTCATTTTCGTCCTCCCTAGGCTTATTCTATCCAATAAGTTCATTTGTGTCATTGGATGATCAATTAGGTCATTTTCGTCCTCCCTAGGCATATTCTTGTCCAATTAGGGTTTTTAACCAATCTTGTGCATCCAATAGGTGTGTTTGTGTCATTGGATGATCAATTAGGTCATTTTCGTCCTCCCTAGGCTTATTCTTGTCCAATTAGGGTTTTTAACCAATCTTGTGCATCCAATAGGTGAGTTTGTGTCATTGGATGATCAATTTGGTCATTTTCGTCCTCCCTAGGCTTATTCTTGTCCAATTAGGGTTTTTAACCAATCTTGTGCATCCAATAGGTGTGTTTGTGTCATTGGATCATCAATTAGGTGATTTTCGTCCTCCCTAAGCATATTCTTGTCCAATTAGGGTTTTTAACCAATCTTGTGCATCCAATAGGTGTGTTTGTGTCATTGGATGATCAATTAGGCCATTTTCGTCCTCCCTAGGCATATTCTTGTCCAATTAGGGTTTTTAACCAATCTTGTGCATCCAATAGGTGTGTTTGTGTCATTGGATGATTAATTAGGTCATTTTCGTCCTCCCTAAGCTTATTCTTGTCCAATTAGGGTTTTTAACCAATCTTGTGCATCCAATAAGTTCATTTGTGTCATTGGATTAACATTTAGGTCATTTTCGTCCTCCCTAGGCATATTCTTGTTCAATTAGGGTTTTTAACCAATCTTGTGCATCCAATAGGTGTGTTTGTGTCACTGGATGATCAATTAGGTCATTTTCGTCCTCCCTAGGCTTATTCTTGTCCAATTAGGGTTTTTAACCAATCTTGTGCATCCAATAGGTGTGTTTGTGTCATTGGATGATCAATTAGGTCATTTTCGTCCTCCCTAGGCTTATTCTTGTCCAATTAGGGTTTTTAACCAATCTTGTGCATCCAATAGGTGTGTTTGTGTCATTGGATGATCAATTAGGTCATTTTCGTCCTCCTTAGCCATATTCTTGTCCAATTAGGGTTTTTAACCAATCTTGTGCATCCAATAAGTTCATTTGTGTCATTGGATGATCAATTAGGTCATTTTCGTCCTCCCTAGGCATATTCTTGTCCAACTAGGGTTTTAAACCAATCTTGTGCATCCAATAGGTGTGTTTGTGTCATTGGATGATCAATTAGGTCATTTTCGTCCTCCCTAGGCTTATTCTTGTCCAATTAGGGTTTTTAACCAATCTTGTGCATCCAATAGGTGTGTTTGTGTCATTGGATGATCAATTAGGTCATTTTCGTCCTCCCTAGGCTTATTCTTTTCCAATTAGGGTTTTTAACCAATCTTGTGCATCCATTAGGTGTGTTTGTGTCATTGGATGATCAACTAGGTCATTTTCATCCTACCTAGGCTTATTCTTGTCCAATTAGGGTTTTTAACCAATCTTGTGCATCCAATAAGTTTGTTTGTGTCATTGAATTAATTTTTAGGTCATTTTCGTAGTCCCTAGGCATATTCTTGTCCAATTAAGGTTTTTAACCAATCTTGTGCATCCAATAGGTGTGTTTGTGTCATTGGATGATCAATTAGGTCATTTTCGTCCTCCCTAGGCATATTCTTGTCCAATTAGGGTTTTTAACCTATCTTGTGCTTCCAATAGGTGTGTTTGTGTCATTGGATGATCAATTAGGTCATTTTCGTCCTCCCTAGGCTTATTCTTGTCCAATTATGGTTTTTAACCAATCTTGTGCATCTAACAAGTTTGTTTATGTCATTGAATTAATATTTAGGTCGTTTTCGTCCTCCCTAGGCATATTCTTGTCCAATTAGGGTTTTAACAATCTTCTGCATCCAATAGGTGTTTTTGTGTCATTGGATGATCAATTAGGTCATTTTCGTCCTCCCTAGGCATATTCTTGTCCAATTAGGGTTTTTAACCAATCTTGTGCATCCAATAGGTGTGTTTGTGTCATTGGATGATCAATTAGGTCATTTTCGTCCTCCCTAGGCTTATTCTTGTCCAATTAGGGTTTTTAACCAATCTTGTGCATCCAATAGGTGTGTTTGTGTCATTGGATGATCAATTAGGTCATTTTCGTCCTCCCTAGGCCTATTCTTGCCCAATTAGGGTTTTTAACCAATCTTGTGAATCCAATAAGTTTGTTTGTGTCATTGAATTAATATTTAGGTCATTTTCGTCCTCCCTACGCATATTATTGTCCAATTAGGGTTTTTAACCAATCTTCTGCATCCAATAGGTGTGTTTGTGTCATTGGATGATCAATTAGGTCATTTTCGTCCTCCCTAGGCATATTCTTGTCCAATTAGGGTTTTTAACCAATCTTGTGCATCCAATAGGTGTGTTTGTGTCATTGGATGATCAATTAGGTCATTTTCGTCCTCCCTAGGCTTATTCTTGTCCAATTAGGGTTTTTAACCAATCTTGTGCATCCAATAGGTGTGTTTGTGTCATTGGATGATCAATTAGGTCGTTTTTGTCGTCCCTAGGCTTATTCTTGTCCAATTAGGGTTTTTAACCAATCTTGTGCATCCAATAGGTGTGTTTGTGTCATTGGATGATCAATTAGGTCAATTTCGTCCTACCTAGAATTATTCTTGTCAAATTAGGGTTTTTAATCAATCTTGTGCATCCAATAACTTTGTTTGTGTCATTGAATTAATATTTAGGTCATTTTCGTCCTCCCTAGGCATATTCTTGTCCAATTAGGGTTTTTAACCAATCTTGTGCATCCAATAGGTGTGTTTGTGTCATTGGATGATCAATTAGGTCATTTTCGTCCTACCTAGACTTATTCTTGTCAGATTAGGGTTTTTAATCAATCTTGTTCATCCAATAACTTTGTTTGTGTCATTGAATTAATATTTAGGTCATTTTCGTCCTCCCTAGGCATATTCTTGTCCAATTAGGGTTTTTAACCAATCTTGTGCATCCAATAGGTGTGTTTGTGTCATTGGATGATCAATTAGGTTATTTTCGTCCTTCCTAGGCTTACTCTTGTCCAATTAGGGTTTTTAACCAATGTTGTGCATCCAATAAGTTCATTTGTGTCATTGGATTAACATTTAGGTCATTTTCGTCCTCCCTAGGCATATTCTTGTCCAATTAGGGTTTTTAACCAATCTTGTGCATCCAATAGGTGTGTTTGTGTCATTGGATGATCAATTAGGTCATTTTCGTCATCCCTTGACTTATTCTTGTCCAATTAGGGTTTTTAACCAATCTTGTGCATCCAATAGGTGTGTTTGTGTCATTGGATCATCAATTAGGTCATTTTCGTCCTCCCTAGGCTTATTCTTGTCCAATTAGGGTTTTTAACCAATCTTGTGCATCCAATAACTTTGTTTGTGTCATTGAATTAATATTTAGGTCATTTTCGTCCTCCCTAGGCATATTCTTGTCCAATTAGGGTTTTTAACCAATCTTGTGCATCCAATAGGTGTGTTTGTGTCATTGGATGATCAATTAGGTCATTTTCGCCCTCCCTAGGCTTATTCTTGTCGAATTAGGGTTTTTAACCAATCTTTTGCATCCAATAAGTTCATTTGTGTCATTGGATTAACATTTAGGTCATTTTCGTCCTTCCTATGCATATTCTTGTCCAATTAGGGTTTTTAACCAATCTTGTGCTTCCAATAAGTGTGTTTGTGTCATTGGATGATCAATTAGGTCATTTTCGTCCTCCCTAGGCTTATTCTTGTCCAATTAGGGTTTTTAACCAATCTTGTGCATCCAAAAAGTTTGTTTATGTCATTAAATTAATATTTAGGTCATTTTCGTCCTCCATAGGCATATTCTTGTCCAATTAGGGTTTTTAACCAATCTTGTGCATGCAATAGGTGTGTTTGTGTCATTGGATGATCAATTAGGTCATTTTCGTCCTCCCTAGGCATATTCTTGTCCAATTAGGGTTTTGAACCAATCATGTGCATCCAATAGGTGTGTTTGTGGCAATGGATGATCAATTAGGTCATTTTCGTTCTCCCTAGGCTTATTCTTGTCCAATTAGGGTTTTTAACCAATCTTGTGCATCCAATAGGTGTGTTTGTGTCATTGGATGATCAATTAGGTCATTTTCGTCCTCCCTAGGCTTATTCTTGCCCAATTAGGGTTTTTAACCAATCTTGTGCATCCAATAAGTTCATTTGTGTCATTGGATTAACATTTAGGTCATATCCGTCCTCCCTAGGCATATTCTTGTCCAATTAGGGTTTTTAACCAATCTTGTGCATCCAATAGGTGTGTTTGTGTCTTTGGATGATCAATTAGGTCATTTTCGTTCTCCCTAGGCTTATTCTTGTCCAATTAGGGTTTTTAACCAATCTTGTGCATCCAATAAGTTCATTTGTGTTATTGGATTAACATTTAGGTCATATTCGTCCTCCCTAGGCATATTCTTGTCCAATTAGGGTTTTTAACCAAACTTTTGCATCCAATAGGTGTGTTTGTGTCATTCAATGATCAATTAGGTCATTTTCGTCCTCCCTAGGCATATTCTTGTCCAATTAGGGTTTTTAACCAATCTTGTGCATCCAATAGGTGTGTTTGTGTCATTGGATGATCAATTAGGTCATTTTCGTCCTCCCTAGGCTTATTCTTGTCCAATTAGGGTTTTAACCAATCTTGTGTATCCAATAGGTGTGTTTGTGTCATTGGATGATCAATTAGGTCATTTTCGTTCTCCCTAGGCATATTCTTGTGCAATTAGGGTTTTTAACCAATCTTGTGCATCCAATAGGTGTGTTTGTGTCTTTGGATGATCAATTAGGTCATTTTCGTCCTCCCTAGGCATATTCTTGTCCAATTAGGGTTTTTAACCAATCTTGTGCATCCAATAGGTGTGTTTGTGTCATTGGATGATCAATTAGGTCATTTTCGTCCTCCCTAGGCATATTCTTGTCCAATTAGGGTTTTTAAACAATCTTATGCATCCAATAGGTGTGTTTGTGTCATTGGATGATCAATTAGGTCATTTTCGTCCTCCCTAGGCTTATTCTTGTCCAATTAGGGTTTTTAACCAATCTTGTGCATCCAATAGGTGTGTTTGTGTCATTGGATGATCAATTAGGTCATTTTCGTCCTCCCTAGGCTTATTCTTGTCCAATTAGGGTTTTTAACCAATCTTGTGCATCCAAAAGGTGTGTTTGTGTCATTGGATGATCAATTAGGTCATTATCGTCCTCCCTAGACTTATTCTTGTCCAATTAGGGTTTTTAACCAATCTTGTGCATCCAATAGGTGTGTTTGTGTCATTGGATGATCAATTAGGTCATTTTCGTCCTCCCTAGGCTTATTCTTGTCCAATTAGGGTTTTTAACCAATCTTGTGTATCCAATAGGGGTGTTTGTGTCATTGGATGATCAATTAGGTCATTTTCGTCCTCCCTAGGCTTATTCTTGTCCAATTAGGGTTTTTAACCAATCTTGTGCATCCAATAGGTGTGTTTGTGTCATTGGATGATCAATTAGGTCATTTTCGTCCTCCCTAGGCTTATTCTTGTCCAATTAGGGTTTTTAACCAATCTTGTGCATCCAATAGGTGTGTTTGTGTCATTGGATGATCAATTAGTTCATTTTTGTCCTCCCTAGGCTTATTCTTGTCCAATTAGGGTTTCTAACCAATCTTGTGCATCCAATAGGTGTGTTTGTGTCATTGGATGATCAATTAGGTCATTTTCGTCCTCCCTAGGCTTATTCTTGTCCAATTAGGGTTTTTAACCAATCTTGTGCATCCAATAGGTGTGTTTGTGTCATTGGATGATCAATTAGGTCATTTTCGTCCTCCCTAGGCATATTCTTGTCCAAATTCGGGTTTTTAACCAATCTTGTGCATCCAATAGGTGTGTTTGGTTCATTGGATGATCAATTAGGTCATTTTCATCCTCCCTAGGCATATTCTTGTCCAATTAGGGTTTTTAACCAATCTTGTGCATCCAATAGGTGTGTTTGTGTCATTGGATGATCAATTAGGTCATTTTCGTCCTCCCTAGGCTTATTCTTGTCCAATTAGGGTTTTTAACCAATCTTGTGCATCCAATAGGTGTGTTTGTGTCATTGGATGATCAATTAGGTCATTTTCTTCCTCCCTAGGCTTATTCTTGTCCAATTAGGGTTTTTAACCAATCTTGTGCATCCAATAACTTTGTTTATGTCATTGGATGATCAATTAGGTCATTTTCGTCCTCCCTAGGCTTATTCTGGTCCAATTAGGGTTTTTAACCAATCTTGTGCATCCAAAAAGTTTCTTTATGTCATTGAATTAATATTTAGGTCATTTTCGTCCTCCCTTGGCATATTCTTGTCCAATTAGGGTTTTTAACCAATCTTGTGCATCCAATAGGTGTGTTTGTGTCATTGGATGATCAATTAGGTCATTTTCGTCCTCCCTAGGCTTATTCTTGTCCAATTAGGGTTTTTAACCAATCTTGTGCATCCAATAGGTGTGTTTGTGTCATTGGATGATCAATTAGGTCATTTTCGTCCTCCCTAGGCTTATTCTTGTCCAATTAGGGTTTTTAACCAATCTTGTGCATCCAATAGGTGTGTTTGTGTCATTGGATGATCAATTAGGTCATTTTCGTCCTTTCTATGCTTATTTTTGTCCAATTAGGGTTTTTAAGCAATCTTGTGCATCCAATAAGTTCATTTGTGTCATTGGATGATCAATTAGGTCATTTTCGTCCTCCCTAGGCATATTCTTGTCCAACTAGGGTTTCTAACCAATCTTGTGCTTCCAATAGATGTGTTTGTGTCATTGGATGATCAATTAGGTCATTTTCGTCCTCCCTAGGCTTATTCTTGTCCAATTAGGGTTTTTAACCAATCTTGTGCATCCAATAGGTGTGTTTGTGTCATTGGATGATCAATTAGGTCATTTTCGTCCTCCCTAGGCTTATTCTTGTCCAATTAGGGTTTTTAACCAATCTTGTGCATCCAATAGGTGTGTTTGTGTCATTGGATGATCAATTAGGTCATTTTCGTCCTCCCTAGGCTTATTCTTGTCCAATTAGGGTTTTTAACCAATCTTGTGCATCCAATAAGTTCATTTGTGTCATTGGATGATCAATTAGGTCATTTTCGTCCTTCCTAGGCATATTCTTGATCAACTAGGGTTTTAAACCAATCTTGTGCATCCAATAGGTGTGTTTGTGTCATTGGATGATCAATTAGGTCATTTTCGTCCTCCCTAGGCTTATTCTTGTCCAATTAGGGTTTTTAACCAATCTTGTGCATCCAATAGGTGTGTTTGTGTCATTGGATGATCAATTAGGTCATTTTCGTCCTCCCTAGGCTTATTCTTGTCCAATTAGGGTTTTTAACCAATCTTGTGCATCCAATAGGTGTGTTTGTGTCATTGGATGATCAATTAGGTCATTTTCGTCCTCCCTAGGCTTATTCTTGTCCAATTAGGGTTTTTAACCAATCTTGTGCATCCAATAGGTGTGTTTGTGTCATTGGATGATCAATTAGGTCATTTATCGTCCTCCCTAGGCTTATTCTTGTCCAATTAGGGTTTTTAACCAATCTTGTGCATCCAATAGGTTGAGTTGTGTCATTGGATTAACATTTAGGTCATTTTCGTCCTCCCTAGGCATATTCTTGTCCAATTAGGGTTTTTAACCAATCTTGTGCATCCAATAGGTGTGTTTGTGTCATTGGATGATCAATTAGGTCATTTTCGTCCTCCCTAGGCTTATTCTTGTCCAATTAGGGTTTTTAACCAATCTTGTGCATCCAATAAGTTGAGTTCTGTCATTGGATTAACATTTAGGTCATTTTCATTCTCCCTAGGCTTATTCTTGTCCAATTAGGGTTTTTAACCAATCTTGTGCATCCAATAAGTTCATTTGTGTCATTGGATTCACATTTATGTCATATTCGTCCTCCCTAGGCATATTCTTATCCAATTAGGGTTTTTAACCAATCTTGTGCATCCAATAAGTTTGTTTGTGTCATTGAATTAATACTTAGGTCATTTTCGTCCTCCCTAGACATATTCTTGTCCAATTAGGGTTTTTAACCAATCTTGTGCATCCAATAGGTGTGTTTGTGTCATTGGATGATCAATTAGGTCATTTTCGTCCTCCCTAGGCTTATTCTTATCCAATTAGGGTTTTTAACCAATCTTTTGCTTCCAATAAGTTGAGTTGTGTCATTGGATTAACATTTAGGTCATTTTCGTCCTCCCTAGGCTTATTCTTGTCCAATTAGGGTTTTTAACCAATCTTGTGCATCCAATACGTTCATTTGTGTCATTGGATTAACATTTAGGTCATTTTCGTCCTCCTTAGGCATATTCTTGTCCAATTTGAGTTTTAGACCAATCTTGTGCATCCAATAGGTGTGTTTGTGTCATTAGATGATCAATTAGGTTATTTTCGTCCTCCCTTGGCTTATTCTTGTCCAATTAGGGTTTTTAACTAATCTTGTGCATCCAATAAGTTCATTTGTGTCATTCGATGATCAATTAGGTCATTTTCGTCCTCCCTAGGCATATTCTTGTCCAATTAGGGTTTTTAACCAATCTTGTGCATCCAATAGGTGTGTTTGTGTCATTGGATGATCAATTAGGTCATTTTCGTCCTCCCTAGGCTTATTCTTGTCCAATTAGGGTTTTTAACCGATCTTGTGCATCCAATAGGTGTGTTTGTGTCATTGGATGATCAATTAGGTCATTTTCGTCCTCCATAGGCATATTCTTGTCCAATTAGGGTTTTTAACCAATCTTGTGCATCCAATAGGTCTGTTTGTGTCATTGGATGATCAATTAGGTCATTTTCGTCCTCCCTAGGCTTATTCTTGTCCAATTAGGGTTTTTAACCAATCTTGTGCATCCAATAGGTGTGTTTGTGTCATTGGATGATCAATTAGGTCATTTTCGTCCTCCCTAGGCTTATTCTTGTCCAATTAGGGTTTTTAACCAATCTTGTGCATCCAATAAGTTGAGTTGTGTCATTGGATTAACATTTAGGTCATTTTCGTTCTCCCTAGGCTTATTCTTGTCCAATTAGGGTTTTTAACCAATCTTGTGCATCCAATAGGTGTGTTTGTGTCATTGGATGATCAATGAGGTCATTTTCGTCCTCCCTAGGCATATTCTTGTCCAATTTGGGTTTTTAACCAATCTTGTGCATCCAATAGGTGTGTTTGTGTCATTGGATGATCAATTAGGTCATTTTCGTCCTCCCTAGGCTTATTCTTGTCCAATTAGGGTTTTTAACCAATCTTGTGCATCCAATAGGTGTGTTTGTGTCATTGGATGATCAATTAGGTCATTTTCGTCCTCCCTAGGCTTATTCTTGTCCAATTAGGGTTTTTAACCAATCTTGTGCATCCAATAAGTTCATTTGTGTCATTGTATGATCAATTAGGTCATTTTCGTCCTCCCTAGGCATATTCTTGTCCAACTAGGGTTTTTAACCAATCTTGTGCATTCAATAGGTGTGTTTGTGTCATTCGATGATCAATTAGGTCATTTTCGTCCTCCCTAGGCTTATTCTTGTCCAATTAGGGTTTTTAACCAATCTTGTGCATCCAATAGGTGTGTTTATGTCATTGGATGATCAATTAGGTCATTTTTGTCCTCCCTAGGCTTATTCTTGTCCAATTAGGGTTTTTAACCAATCTTGTGCATCCAATAGGTGTGTTTGTGTCATTGGATGATCAATTAGGTTATTTTCGTCCTCCCTAGGCTTATTCTTGTCCAATTAGGGTTTTTAACCAATCTTGTGCATCCAATAAGTTGAGTTGTGTCATTGGATTAACATTTAGGTCATTTTCGTTCTCCCTAGGCTTATTCTTGTCCAATTAGGGTTTTTAACCAATCTTGTGCATCCAATAAGTTCATTTGTGTTATTGGATTAACATTTAGGTCATATTCGTCCTCCCTAGACATATTCTTGTCCAATTAGGGTTTTTAACCAAACTTGTGCATCCAACAGGTGTGTTTATGTCATTCGATGATCAATTAGGTCATTTTCGCCCTCCCTAGGCATATTCTTGTCCAATTAGGGTTTTTTACCAATCTTGTGCATCCAATAGGTGTGTTTGTGTCATTGGATGATCAACTAGGTCACTTTCGTCCTCCCTAGGCTTATTCTTGTCCAATTAGGGTTTTTAACCAATCTTGTGCATCCAATAAGTTCATTAGTGTCATTGGATGATCAATTAGGTCATTTTCGTCCTCCCTAGGCTTATTCTTGTCCAATTAGGGTGTTTAACCAATCTTGTGCATCCAATAAGTTGAGTTGTGTCATTGGATTAACATTTAGGTCATTTTCGTTCTCTCTAGGCTTATTCTTGTCCAATTAGGGTTTTTAACCAATCTTGTGCATCCAATAAGTTCATTTGTGTCATTGGATTAACATTTAGGTCATTTTCATCCTCGCTAGGCATATTCTTGTCCAATTAGGGTTTTTAACCAATCTTGTGCATCCAATAGGTGTGTTTGTGTCATTGGATGATCAATTAGGTTATTTTCGTCCTCCCTAGGCTTATTCTTGTCCAATTAGGGTTTTTAACCAATCATGTGCATCCAATAAGTTGAGTTGTGTCATTGGATTTAAATTTAGGTCACTTTCGTTCTCCCTAGGCTTATTCTTGTCCAATTAGGGTTTTTAACCAATCTTGTGCATCCAATAAGTTCATTTGTGTCATTGGATTAACATTTAGGTCATATTCGTCCTCCCTAAGCATATTCTTGTCCAATTAGGGTTTTTAACCAATCTTGTGCATCCAATAGGTGTGTTTGTGTCATTGGATGATCAATTAGGTCATTTTCGTCCTCCCTAGGCTTATTCTTGTCCAATTAGGGTTTTTAACCAATCTTGTGCATCCAATAGGTGTGTTTATGTCATTGGATGCTCAATTAGGTCATTTTTGTCCTCCCTAGGCTTATTCTTGTCCAATTAGGGTTTTTAACCAATCTTGTGCATCCAATAGGTGTGTTTGTGTCATTGGATGATCAATTAGGTCATTTTCGTCCTCCCTAGGCTTATTCTTGTCCAATTAGGGTTTTTAACCAATCTTGTGCATCCAATA
>JBBPBR010001640.1:0-87010 GCA_037974775.1 Cicer pinnatifidum | reverse complement strand
GGTGTGTTTGTGTCATTGGATGATCAATTTAGGTCATTTTCGTCCTCCCTAGGCATATTCTTATCCAATTAGGGTTTTTGACCAATCTTGTGCATCCAATAGGTGTGTTTGTGTCATTGGATGATCAATTAGGTCATTTTCGTCCTCCGTAGGCATATTCTTGTCCAATTAGGGTTTTTAACCAATCTTGTGCATCCAATAGGTGTGTTTGTGTCATTGGATGATCAATTAGGTCATTTTCGTTCTCCCTATGCTTATTCTTGTCCAATTAGGGTTTTTAACCAATCTTGTGCATCCAATAAGTTCATTTGTGTTATTGGATTAACATTTAGGTCATATTCGTCATCCCTAGGCATATTCTTGTCCAATTAGGGTTTTTAACCAATCTTGTGCTTCCAATAGGTGTGTTTGTGTCATTGGATGACCAATTAGGTCATTTTCGTCCACCCTAGGCTAATTCTTGTCCAATTAGGGTTTTTAACCAATGTTGTGCATCCAACAAGTTTGTTTATGTCATTGAATTAATATTTAGGTCATTTTCGTGCTCCCTAGGCATATTCTTGTCCAATTAGGGTTTTTGACCAATCTTGTGCATCCAATAGGTGTGTTTGTGTCATTGGATGAATAATTAGGTCATTTTCGTCCTCCGTAGGCATATTCTTGTCCAATTAGGGTTTTTAACCAATCTTGTGCATCCAATAGGTGTGTTTGTGTCATTGGATGATCAATTAGGTCATTTTCGTTCTCCCTATGCTTATTCTTGTCCAATTAGGGTTTTTAACCAATCTTGTGCATCAAATAAGTTCATTTGTGTTATTGGATTAACATTTAGGTCATATTCGTCATCCCTAGGCATATTCTTGTCCAATTAGGGTTTTTAACCAATCTTGTGCATCCAATAGGTGTGTTTGTGTCATTGGATGATCAATTAGGTCATTTTCGTCCTCCCTAGGCATATTCTTGTCCAATTAGGTTTTTAACCAATCTTGTGCATCCAATAGGTGTGTTTGTGTCATTGGATGATCAATTATGTCATTTTCGTCCTCCCTAGGCTTATTCTTGTCCAATTAGGGTTTTTAACCAATCTTGTGCATCCAATAAGTTCATTAGTGTCATTGGATGCTCAATTAGGTCATTTTCGTCCTCCCTAGGCATGTTCTTGTCTAACTAGGGTTTTTAACCAATCTTGTGCTTCCAATAGGTGTGCTTGTGTCATTGGATGATCAATTAGGTCATTTTCGTCCTCCCTAGGCTTATTCTTGTCCAATTAGGGTTTTTAACCAATCTTGTGCATCCAACAAGTTTGTTTATGTCATTGAATTAATATTTAGGTCATTTTCGTCCTCCCTAGGCATATTCTTGTCCAATTAGGGTTTTTGACCAATCTTGTGCATCCAATAGGTGTGTTTGTGTCATTGGATGATCAATTAGGTCATTTTCGTCCTCCCTAGGCATATTATTGTCCAATTAGGGTTTTTAACCAATCTTGTGCATCCAATAAGTTCATTTGTGTTATTGGATTAACATTTAGGTCATATTCGTCATCCCTAGGCATATTCTTGTCCAATTATGGTTTTTAACCTATCTTGTGCATCCAATAGGTGTGTTTGTGTCATTGGATGATCAATTAGGTCATTTTCGTTCTCCCAATGCTTATTCTTGTCCAATTTGGGTTTTTAACCAATCTTGTGCATCCAATAAGTTCATTTGTGTTATTGGATTAACATTTAGGTCATATTCGTCATTCCTAGGCATATTCTTGTCCAATTAGGGTTTTTAACCAATCTTGTGCATCCAATAGGTGTGTTTGTGTCATTGGATGATCAATTAGGTCATTTTCGTCCTCCCTAGGCATATTCTTGTCCAATTAGGGTTTTTAACGAATCTTGTGCATCCAATAGGTGTGTTTGTGTCATTGGATGATCAATTAGGTCATTTTCGTCCTCCCTAGGCTTATTCTTGTCCAATTAGGGTTTTAAACCAATCTTGTGCATCTAATAGGTGTGTTTGTGTCATTGGATGATCAATTAGGTCATTTTCGTCCTCCCTAGGCTTATTCTTGTCCAATTAGGGTTTTTAACCAATCTTGTGCATCCAATAGGTGTGTTTGTGTCATTGGATGATCAATTAGGTCATTTTCGTCCTCCCTAGGCTTATTCTTGTCCAATTAGGGTTTTTAACCAATCTTGTGCATCCAATAGGTGTGTTTGTGTCATTGGATGATCAATTAGGTCATTTTCGTCCTTTCTATGCTTATTTTTGTCCAATTAGGGTTTTTAAGCAATCTTGTGCATCCAATAAGTTCATTTGTGTCATTGGATGATCAATTAGGTCATTTTCGTCCTCCCTAGGCATATTCTTGTCCAACTAGGGTTTCTAACCAATCTTGTGCTTCCAATAGATGTGTTTGTGTCATTGGATGATCAATTAGGTCATTTTCGTCCTCCCTAGGCTTATTCTTGTCCAATTAGGGTTTTTAACCAATCTTGTGCATCCAATAGGTGTGTTTGTGTCATTGGATGATCAATTAGGTCATTTTCGTCCTCCCTAGGCTTATTCTTGTCCAATTAGGGTTTTTAACCAATCTTGTGCATCCAATAGGTGTGTTTGTGTCATTGGATGATCAATTAGGTCATTTTCGTCCTCCCAAGGCTTATTCTTGTCCAATTAGGTTTTTAACCAATCTTGTGCATCCAATAGGTGTGTTTGTGTCATTGGATGATCAATTAGGTCATTTTCGTCCTCCCTAGGCTTATTCTTGTCCAATTAGGGTTTTTAACCAATCTTGTGCATCCAATAAGTTCATTAGTGTCATTGGATGATCAATTAGGTCATTTTCGTCCTCCTTGGGCATGTTCTTGTCCAACTAGGGTTTTTAACCAATCTTGTGCATCCAATAGGTGTGTTTGTGTCATTGGATGATCAATTAGGTCATTTTCGTCCTCCCTAGGCTTATTCTTGTCCAATTAGGGTTTTTAACCAATCTTGTGCATCCAATAAGTTTGTTTGTGTCATTGAATTAATATTTAGGTCATTTTCGTCCTCGCTAGGCATATTCTTGTCCAATTATGGTTTTTAACCAATCTTGTGCATCCAATAGGTGTGTTTGTGTCATTGGATGATCAATTAGGTCATTTTTGTCCTCCCTAGGCTTATTCTTGTCCAATTAGGGTTTTTAACCAACCTTGTGCATCCAATAAGTTCATTTGTGTTATTGGATTAACATTTAGGTCATATTCGTCCTCCCTAGGCATATTCTTGTCCAATTAGGGTTTTTAACCAATCTTGTGTATCCAATAGGTGTGTTTGTGTAATTGGATGATCAATTAGGTCATTTTCGTCCTCCCTAGGCATATTCTTGTCCAATTAGGGTTTTTAACCAATCTTGTGCATCCAATAGGTGTGTTTGTGTCATTGGATGATCAATTAGGTCATTTTCGTCCTCCCTAGGCTTATTCTTGTCCAATTAGGGTTTTTAACCAATCTTGTGCATCCAATAAGTTCATTAGTGTCATTGGATGATCAATTAGGTCATTTTCGTCCTCCCTAGGCATGTTCTTGTCCAACTAGGGTTTTTAACCAGTCTTGTGCATCCAATAGGTGTGTTTGTGTCATTGGATGATCAATTAGGTCATTTTCGTCCTCCCTAGGCTTATTCTTGTCCAATTAGGGTTTTTAACCAATCTTGTGCATCCAATAAGTTCATTAGTGTCATTGGATGATCAATTAGGTCATTTTCGTCCTCCCTAGGCTTATTCTTGTCCAATTAGGGTTTTTAACCAATCTTGTGCATGCAATAAGTTCATTAGTGTCATTGGATGATCAATTAGGTCATTTTCGTCCTCCCTAGGCTTATTCTTGTCCAATTAGGGTTTTTAACCAATCTTGTGCATCCAATAAGTTCATTAGTGTCATTGGATGATCAATTAGGTCATTTTCGTCCTCCCTAGGCATGTTCTTGTCCAACTAGGGTTTTTAACCAATCTTGTGCATCCAATAGGTGTGTTTGTGTCATTGGATGATCAATTAGGTAATTTTCGTCCTCCCTAGGCATATTCTTGTGCAGTTAGGGTTTTTAACCAATCTTGTGCATCCAATAGGTGTGTTTGTGTCATTGGATGATCAATTAGGTCATTTTCGTCCTCCCTAGGCTTATTCTTGTCCAATTAGGGTTTTTAACCAATCTTGTGCATCCAATAAGTTCATTAGTGTCATTGGATGATCAATTAGGTCATTTTCGTCCTCCCTAGGCTTATTCTTGTCCAATTAGGGTTTTTAACAAATCTTGTGCATCCAATAAGTTCATTTGTGTCATTGGATGATCAATTAGGTCATTTTCGTCCTCCCTAGGCATATTCTTGTCCAATTAGGGTTTTTAACCAATCTTGTGCATCCAATAGGTGAGTTTGTGTCATTGGATGATCAATTAGGTCATTTTCGTCCTCCCTAGGCATATTCTTGTCCAGTTAGGGTTTTTAACCAATCTTGTGCATCCAATAGGTGTGTTTGTGTCATTGGATGATCAATTAGGTCATTTTCGTCCTGCCTAGGCTTATTCTTGTCCAATTAGGGTTTTTAACCAATCTTGTGCATCCAATAGGTGTGTTTGTGTCATTGGATGATCAATTAGGTCATTTTCGTCCTCCCTAGGCTTATTCTTGTCCAATTAGGGTTTTTAACCAATCTTGTGCATCCAATAAGTTCATTAGTGTCATTGGATGATCAATTAGGTCATTTTCGTCCTCCCTGGGCATGTTCTTGTCCAACTAGGGTTTTTAACCAATCTTGTGCATCCAATAGGTGTGTTTGTGTCATTGGATGATCAATTAGGTCATTTTCATCCTCCCTAGGCTTATTCTTGTCCAATTAGGGTTTTTAACCAATCTTGTGCATCCAATAAGTTTGTTTATGTCATTGAATTAATATTTAGGTCATTTTCGTCCTCCCTAGGCATATTCTTGTCCAATTAGGGTTTTTAACCAATCTTGTGCATCCAATAGGTGTGTTTGTGTCATTGGATGATCAATTAGGTCATTTTCGTCCTCCGTAGGCATATTCTTGTCCAATTAGGGTTTTTAACCAATCTTGTGCATCCAATAAGTTTGTTTGTGTCATTGAATTAATATTTAGTTCATTTTCGTCCTCCCTAGGCATCATCTTGTCCAATTAGGGTTTTTAACCAATCTTGTGCTTCCAATAGGTGTGTTTGTGACATTGGATGATCAATTAGGTCATTTTCGTCCTCCCTAGGCTTATTCTTGTCCAATTAGGGTTTTTAACCAATCTTGTGCATCCAATAAGTTTGTTTGTTTCATTGAACTAATATTTAGGTCATTTTCGTCCTCCCTAGGCATATTCTTGTCCAATTAGGGTTTTTAACCAATCTTGTGTATCCAATAGGTGTGTTTGTGTCATTGGATGATCAATTAGGTCATTGTCGTCCTCCGTAGGCATATTCTTGTCCAATTAGGGTTTTTAACCAATTTTGTTCATCCAATAAGTTTGTTTATGTCATTGAATTAATATTTAGGTCATTTTCGTCCTCCTTAGGCATATTCTTGTCCAATTAGGGTTTTTAACCAATCTTGTGCATCCAATAGGTGTGTTTGTGTCATTGGATGATCAATTAGGTCATTTTCGTCCTCCCTAGGCTTATTCTTGTCCAATTAGGGTTTTTAACCAATCTTGTGCATCCAATAGGTGTGTTTGTGTCATTGGATGATCAATTAGGTCATTTTCGTCCTCCCTAGGCTTATACTTGTCCAATTAGGGTTTTTAACCAATATTGTGCATCCAATAGGTGTGTTTGTGTCATTGGATGATCAATTAGGTCATTTTCGTCCTCCCTAGGCATATTCTTGTCCAATTAGGGTTTTTAACCAATCTTGTGCTTCCAATAGGTGTGTTTGTGACATTGGATGATCAATTAGGTCATTTTCGTCCTCCCTAGGCTTATTATTGTCCAATTAGGGTTTTTAACCAATCTTGTGCATCCAATAAGTTTGTTTATGTCATTGAATTAATATTTAGGTCATTTTCGTCCTCCCTAGGCATATTCTTGTCCAATTAGGGTTTTTAACCAATCTTGTGCATCCAATAGGTGTGTTTGTGTCATTGGATGATCAATTAGGTCATTTTCGTCCTCCCTAGGCTTATTCTTGTCCAATTAGGGTTTTTAACCAACCTTGTGCATCCAATAGGTGTGCTTGTGTCATTGGATGATCAATTAGGTCATTTTCGTCCTCCCTAGGCTTATTCTTGTCCAATTAGGGTTTTTAACCAATCTTGTGCATCCAATAGGTGTGTTTGTGTCATTGGATGATCAATTAGGTCATTTTCGTCCTCCCTAGGCTTATTCTTGTCCAATTAGGGTTTTTAACCAATCTTGTGCATCCAATAGGTGTGTTTGTGTCATTGGATGATCAATTAGGTCATTTTCGTCCTCCCTAGGCTTATTCTTGTCCAATTAGGGTTTTTAACCAATCTTGTGCATCCAATAGGTGTGTTTGTGTCATTGGATGATCAATTAGGTCATTTATCGTCCTCCCTAGGCTTATTCTTGTCCAATTAGGGTTTTTAACCAATCTTGTGCATCCAATAGGTTGAGTTGTGTCATTGGATTAACATTTAGGTCATTTTCGTCCTCCCTAGGCATATTCTTGTCCAATTAGGGTTTTTAACCAATCTTGTGCATCCAATAGGTGTGTTTGTGTCATTGGATGATCAATTAGGTCATTTTCGTCCTCCCTAGGCTTATTCTTGTCCAATTAGGGTTTTTAACTAATCTTGTGGATCCGATAAGTTTGTTTGTGTCATTGAATTAATATTTAGGTCATTTTCGTCCTCCCTTGGCATATTCTTGTCGAATTAGGGTTTTTAACCAATCTTGTGCATCCAATAGGTGTGTTTGTGTCATTGGATGATCAATTAGGTCATTTTCGTCCTCCCTAGGCTTATTCTTGTCCAATTAGGGTTTTTAACCAATCTTGTGCATCCAATAGGTGTGTTTGTGTCATTGGATGATCAATTTAGGTCATTTTAGTTCTCCCTAGGCAAATTCTTGTCCAATTAGGGTTTTTAACCATTCTTGTGCATCCAATAGGTGTGTTTGTGTCATTGGATGATCAATTAGGTCATTTTCGTCCTCCCTAGGCTTATTCTTGTCCAATTAGGGTTTTTAACCAATCTTGTGCATCCAATAGGTGTGTTTGTGTCATTGGATGATCAATTAGGTCATTTTCGTCCTCCCTAGGCTTATTCTTGTCCAATTAGGGTTTTTAACCAATCTTGTGCATCCAATAGGTGTGTTTGTGTCATTGGATGATCAATTAGGTCATTTTTCGTCCTCCCTAAGCTTATTCTTGTCCAATTAGGGTTTTTAACCAATCTTATGCATCCAATAGGTGTGTTTGTGTCATTGGATGATCAATTAGGTCATTTTCGTCCTCCCTAGGCTTATTCTTGTCCAATTAGGGTTTTTAACCAATCTTGTGCATCCAATAGGTGTGTTTGTGTCATTGGATGATCAATTAGGTCATTTTCGTCCTCCCTAGGCTTATTCTTGTCCAATTAGGGTTTTTAACCAATCTTGTGCATCCAATAGGTGTGTTTGTGTCATTGGATGAACAATTAGGTCATTTTCGTCCTCCCTAGGCATATTCTTGTCCAACTAGGGTTTTAAACCAATCTTGTGCATCCAATAGGTGTGTTTGTGTCATTGGATGATCAATTAGGTCATTTTCGTCCTCCCTAGGCTTATTCTTGTCCAATTAGGGTTTTTAACCAATCTTGTGCATCCAATAGGTGTGTTTGTGTCATTGGATGATCAATTAGGTCATTTTCGTCCTCCCTAGGCTTATTCTTGTGCAATTTGGGTTTTTAACCAATCTTGTGCATCCAATAAATTCATTTGTGTCATTGGATGATCAATTAGGTCATTTTCGTCCTCCCTAGGCATATTCTTGTCCAACTAGGGTTTTAAACCAATCTTGTGCATCCAATAGGTGTGTTTGTGTCATTGGATGATCAATTAGGTCATTTTCGTCCTCCCTAGGCTTATTCTTGTCCAATTAGGGTTTTTAACCAATCTTGTGCATCCAATAGGTGTGTTTGTGCATTGGATGATAAATTAAGTCATTTTCGTCCTCCCTAGGCTTATTCTTGTCCAATTAGGGTTTTTAACCAATCTTGTGCATCCAACAAGTTTGTTTATGTCATTGAATTAATATTTAGGTCATTTTCGTCCTCCCTAGGCATATTCTTGTCCAATTAGGGTTTTTGACCAATCTTGTGCATCCAATAGGTGTGTTTGTGTCATTGGATGATCAATTATGTCATTTTCGTCCTCCCTAGGCTTATTCTTGTCCAATTAGGGTTTTTAACCAATCTTGTGCATCCAATAAGTTCATTAGTGTCATTGGATGATCAATTAGGTCATTTTCGTCCTCCCTAGGCATGTTCTTGTCTAACTAGGGTTTTTAACCAATCTTGTGCTTCCAATAGGTGTGCTTGTGTCATTGGATGATCAATTAGGTCATTTTCGTCCTCCCTAGGCTTATTCTTGTCCAATTAGGGTTTTTAACCAATCTTGTGCATCCAACAAGTTTGTTTATGTCATTGAATTAATATTTAGGTCATTTTCGTCCTCCCTAGGCATATTCTTGTCCAATTAGGGTTTTTGACCAATCTTGTGCATCCAATAGGTGTGTTTGTGTCATTGGAAGATCAATTAGGTCATTTTCGTCCTCCCTAGGCATATTCTTGTCCAATTAGGGTTTTTAACCAATCATGTGCATCCAATAAGTTGAGTTGTGTCATTGGATTAACATTTAGGTCATTTTCGTTCTCCCTGTGCTTATTCTTGTCCAATTAGGGTTTTTAACCAATCTTGTGCATCCAATTAGTTCATTTGTGTTATTGGATTAACATTTAGGTCATATTCGTCATCCCTAGGCATATTCTTGTCCAATTAGGGTTTTTAACCTATCTTGTGCATCCAATAGGTGTGTTTGTGTCATTGGATGATCAATTAGGTCATTTTCGTCCTCCCTAGGCATATTCTTGTCCAATTAGGGTTTTTAACCAATCTTGTGCATCCAATAGGTGTGTTTGTGTCATTGGATGATCAGATAGGTCATTTTCGTCCTCCCTAGGGTTATTCTTGTCCAATTAGGGTTTTTAACCAATCTAGTGCATCCAATAAGTTGAGTTGTTTCATTGGATTAACATTTAGGTCATTTTCGTTCTCCCTAAGCTTATTCTTGTCCAATTAGGGTTTTTAACCAATCTTGTGCATCCAATAAGTTCATTTGTGTCATTGGATTAACATTTAGGTCATTTTCGTCCTCCCTAGGCATATTCTTTTCCAATTAGGGTTTTTAACCAATCTTGTGCTTCCAATAGGTGTGTTTGTGTCATTGGATGATCAATTAGGTCATTTTCGTCCTCCCTAGGCTTATTCTTGTCCAATTACGGTTTTTAACCAATCTTGTGCATCCAATAAGTTCATTTGTGTCATTGGATTAACATTTAGGTCATTTTCGTCCTCCCAAGGCATATTCTTGTCCAATTAGGGTTTTTAACCAATCTTGTGCATCCAATAGGTGTGTTTGTGTCATTGGATGATCAATTTAGGTCATTTTCGTCCTCCCTAGGCATATTCTTGTCCAATTAGGGTTTTTAACCAATCTTGTGCATCCAATAGGTGTGTTTGTGTCATTGGATGATAAGATAGGTCATTTTCGTTCTCCCAAGGCTTATTCTTGTCCAATTAGGGTTTTTAACCAATCTAGTGCATCCAATAAGTTGAGTTGTGTCATTGGATTAACATTTAGGTCATTTTCGTTCTCCCTAGGCATATTCTTGTCCAATTAGGGTTGTTAACCAATCTTGTGCATCCAATAGGTGTGTTTGTGTCATTGGATAATCAATTAGGTCATTTTCGTCCTCCCTAGGCTTATTCTTGTCCAATTAGGGTTTTTAACCAATCTTGTGCATCCAATAAGTTCATTAGTGTCATTGGATGATCAATTAGGTCATTTTCGTCCTCCCTAGGCATGTTATTGTCCAACTAGGGTTTTTAACCAATCTTGTGCATCCAATAGGTGTGTTTGTGTCATTGGATGATCAGATAGGTCATTTGCGTCCTCCCTAGGCTTATTCTTGTCCAATTAGGGTTTTTAACCAATCTAGTGCATCCAATAAGTTGAGT
The DNA here is from genome assembly GCA_037974775.1 of Cicer pinnatifidum. Taxonomy (NCBI): domain Eukaryota; kingdom Viridiplantae; phylum Streptophyta; class Magnoliopsida; order Fabales; family Fabaceae; genus Cicer; species Cicer pinnatifidum. The sequence goes on along the minus strand of JBBPBR010001640.1, from coordinate 76,800 downwards.
TGTGTCATTGGATTAACATTTAGGTCATTTTCGTTCTCCCTAGGCTTATTCTTGTCCAATTAGGGTTTTTAACCAATCTTGTGCTACCAATAGGTGTGTTTGTGTCATTGGATGATCACTTAGGTCATTTTCGTCCTCACTAGGCTTATTCTTGTCCAATTAGGGTTGTTAACCAATCTTGTGCATCCAATAGGTGTGTTTGTGTCATTGGATAATCAATTAGGTCATTTTCGTCCTCCCTAGGCTTATTCTTGTCCAATTAGGGTTTTTAACCAATCTTGTGCATCCAATAAGTTCATTAGTGTCATTGGATGATCAATTAGGTCGTTTTCGTCCTCCCTAGGCATGTTATTGTCCAACTAGGGTTTTTAACCAATCTTGTGCATCCAATAGGTGTGTTTGTGTCATTGGATGATCAGATAGGTCATTTTCGTCCTCCCTAGGCTTATTCTTGTCCAATTAGGGTTTTTAACCAATCTAGTGCATCCAATAAGTTGAGTTGTGTCATTGGATTAACATTTAGGTCATTTTCGTTCTCCCTAGGCTTATTCTTGTCCAATTAGGGTTTTTAACCAATCTTGTGCATCCAATATGTGTGTTTGTGTCAATGGATGATCAATTTAGGTCATTTTCGTCCTCCCTAGGCATATTCTTGTCCAATTAGGGTTTTTAACCAATCTTGTGCGTCCAATAGGTGTGTTTGTGTCATTGGATGATCAATTAGGTCATTTTCGTCCTCCCTAGGCTTATTGTTGTCCAATTAGGGTTTTTAACCAATCTTGTGCATCCAATAAGTTCATTAGTGTCATTGGATGATCAATTAGGTCATTTTCGTCCTCCCTAGGCATGTTCTTGTCCAACTAGGGTTTTTAACCAATCTTGTGCATCCATGGGTGTGTTTGTGTCATTGGATGATCAGATAGGTCATTTTTGTCCTCCCTAGGCTTATTCTTGTCCAATTAGGGTTTTGAACCAATCTAGTGCATGCAATAGGTGTGTTTGTGTCATTGGATGATCAATTAGGTCATTTTCGTCCTCCCTAGGCTTATTCTTGCCCAATTAGGGTTTTTAACCAATCTTGTGCATCCAATAAGTTCATTTGTGTCATTGGATTAACATTTAGGTCATTTTTGACCTCCCTAGGCATATTCTTGTCCAATTAGGGTTTTTAACCAATCTTGTGCTTCCAATAGGTGTGTTTGTGTCATTGGATGATCAATTAGGTCATTTTCGTCCTCCCTAGGCCTATTCTTGTCCAATTAGGGATTTTAACCAATTTTGTGCATCCAATAGGTGTGTTTGTGTCATTGGATGATCAATTAGGTCATTTTCGTCCTCCCTAGGCCTATTCTTGTCCAATTAGGGTTTTTAACCAATTTTGTGCATCCAATAGGTGTGTTTGTGTCATTGGATGATCAATTAGGTCATTTTCGTCCTCCCTAGGCCTATTCATGTCCAATTAGGGTTTTTAACCAATCTTTTGCATCCAATAAGTTCATTTGTGTCATTGGATGATCAATTAGGTCATTTTCGTCCTCCCTAGGCATATTCTTGTCCAATTAGGGTTTTTAACCAATCTTGTGCATCCAATAGGTGTGTTTGTGTCATTGGATGATCAATTAGGTCATTATCGTCCTCCCTAGGCATATTCTTGTCCAGTTAGGGTTTTTAATCAATCTTGTGCATCCAATAGGTGTGTTTGTGTCATTGGATGATCAATTAGGTCATTTTCGCCCTCCGTAGGCTTATTCTTGTCCAATTAGGGTTTTTAACCAATCTTGTGCATCCAATAGGTGTGTTTGTGTCATTGGATGATCAATTAGGTCATTTTCGTCCTCCCTAGGCTTATTCTTGTCCAATTAGGGTTTTTAACCAATCTTGTGCATCCAATAAGTTCATTAGTGTCATTGGATGATCAATTAGGTCATTTTCGTCCTCCCTAGGCATGTTCTTGTCCAACTAGGGTTTTTAACCAGTCTTGTGCATCCAATAGGTGTGTTTGTGTCATTGGATGATCAATTAGGTCATTTTCGTCCTCCCTAGGCTTATTCTTGTCCAATTAGGGTTTTTAACCAATCTTGTGCATCCAATAAGTTCATTAGTGTCATTGGATGATCAATTAGGTCATTTTCGTCCTCCCTAGGCATATTCTTGTCCAGTTATGGTTTTTAACCAATCTTGTGCATCCAATAGGTGTGTTTGTGTCATTGGATGATCAATTAGGTCATTTTCGTCCTCCCTAGGCTTATTCTTGTCCAATTAGGGTTTTTAACCAATCTTGTGCATCCAATAAGTTCATTAGTGTCATTGGATGATCAATTAGGTCATTTTCGTCCTCCCTAGGCATGTTCTTGTCCAACTATAGTTTTTAACCAATCTTGTGCATCCAATAGGTGTGTTTGTGTCATTGGATGATCAATTAGGTCATTTTCGTCCTCCTTAGGCTTATTCTTGTCCAATTAGGGTTTTTAACCAATCTTGTGCATCCAATAACTGTGTTTGTGTCATTGAATTAATATTTAGGTCATTTTCGTCCTCCCTAGGCATATTCTTGTCCAATTAGGGTTTTTAACCAATCTTGTGCATCCAATAGGTGTGTTTGTGTCATTGGATGATCAATTAGGTCATTTTCGTCCTCCCTAGGCTTATTCTTGTCCAATTAGGGTTTTTAACCAATCTTGTGCATCCAATAAGTTGAGTTGTGTCATTGGATTAACATTTAGGTCATTTTCGTTCTCCCTAGGATTATTCTTGTCCAATTTGGGTTTTTAACAAATCTTGTGCATCCAATAAGTTCATTTGAGTTATTGGATTAACATTTAGGTCATATTCGTCCTCCCTAGGCATATTCTTGTCAAATTAGGGTTTTTAACCAATCTTGTGCATCCAATAGGTGTGTTTGTGTCATTGGATGATCAATTAGGTCATTTTCGTCCTCCCTAGGCATATTCTTGTCAAGTTAGGGTTTTTAACCAATCTTGTGCATCCAATAGGTGTGTTTGTGTCATTGGATGATCAATTAGGTCATTTTCGTCCTCCCTAGGCATATTCTTGTCCAATTAGGGTTTTTAACCAATCTTGTGCATCCAATAGGTGTGTTTGTGTCATTGGATGATCAATTAGGTCATTTTCGTCCTCCCTAGGCTTATTCTTGTCCATTTAGGGTTTTTAACCAATCTTGTGCATCCTATAGGTGTGTTTGTGTCATTGGATGATCAATTAGGTCATTTTCGTCCTCCCTAGGCTTATTCTTGTCCAATTAGGGTTTTTAACCAATCTTGTGCATCCAATAGGTGTGTTTGTGTCATTGGATGATCAATTAGGTCATTTTCGTCCTCCCTAGGCTTATTCTAGTCAAATTAGGGTTTTTAACCAATCTTGTGAATCCAATAGGTGTGTTTGTGTCATTGGATGATCAATTAGGTCATTTTCGTCCTCCCTAGGCTTATTCTTGTCCAATTAGGGTTTTTAACCAATCTTGTGCATCCAATAGGTGTGTTTGTGTCATTGGATGATCAATTAGGTCATTTTCGTCCTCCCTAGGCTTATTCTTGGCCAATTAGGGTTTTTAACCAATCTTGTGCCTCAAATAAGTTTGTTTGTGTCATTGAATTAATATTTAGGTCATTTTCGTCCTCCCTAGGCATATTCTTGTCCAATTAGGGTTTTTAACCAATCTTGTGCATCCAATAGGTGTGTTTGTGTCATTGGATGATCAATTAGGTCATTTTCGTCCTCCCTAGGCTTATTCTTGTCCAATTAGGGTTTTTAACCAACCTTGTGCATCCAATAGGTGTGCTTGTGTCATTGGATGATCAATTAGGTCATTTTCGTCCTCCCTAGGCTTATTCTTGTCCAATTAGGGTTTTTAACCAATCTTGTGCATCCAATAGGTGTGTTTGTGTCATTGGATGATCAATTAGGTCATTTTCGTCCTCCCTAGGCTTATTCTTGTCCAATTAGGGTTTTTAACCAATCTTGTGCATCCAATAGGTGTGTTTGTGTCATTGGATGATCAATTAGGTCATTTTCGTCCTCCCTAGGCTTATTCTTGTCCAATTAGGGTTTTTAACCAATCTTGTGCATCCAATAGGTGTGTTTGTGTCATTGGATGATCAATTAGGTCATTTATCGTCCTCCCTAGGCTTATTCTTGTCCAATTAGGGTTTTTAACCAATCTTGTGCATCCAATAGGTTGAGTTGTGTCATTGGATTAACATTTAGGTCATTTTCGTCCTCCCTAGGCATATTCTTGTCCAATTAGGGTTTTTAACCAATCTTGTGCATCCAATAGGTGTGTTTGTGTCATTGGATGATCAATTAGGTCATTTTCGTCCTCCCTAGGCTTATTCTTGTCCAATTAGGGTTTTTAACCAATCTTGTGCATCCAATAAGTTGAGTTGTGTCATTGGATTAACATTTAGGTCATTTTCGTCCTCCCCAGGCATATTCTTGTCCAATTAGGGTTTATAACCAATCTTGTGCATCCAATAAGTTCATTTGTGTCATTGGATTAACATTATGTCATTTTCGTCCTCCCTAGGGATATTCTTGTCAAATTAGGGTTTTTAACCAATCTTGTACATCTAATAAGTTCATTTGTGTCATTGGATTAACATTTAGGTCATTTTCGTCCTCCCTAGGCATATTCTTGTCCAATTAGGGTTTTTAACCAATCTTGTGCATCCAATAGGTGTGTTTGTGTCATTGGATGATCAATTAGGTTATTTTCGTGCTCCCTAGGGATATTCTTGTCCAATTAGGGTTTTTAACTAATCTTGTGCATCCAATAAGTTCATTTGTGTCATTGGATGATCAATTAGGTTATTTTCGTCCTCCCTAGGCATATTCTTGTCAAATTAGGGATTTTAACGAATCTTGTGCATCCAATAGGTGTGTTTGTGTCATTGGATGATCAATTAGGTTATTTTCGTCCTCCCTAGGCTTATTCTTGTCCAATTAGGGTTTTTAACCAATCTTGTGCATCCAATAAGTTGAGTTGTGTCATTGGATTAACATTTAGGTCATTTTCGTTCACCCTAGGCTTATTCTTGTCCAATTAGGGTTTTTAACCAATCTTGTGCATCCAATAAGTTCATTTGTGTCATTGGATTAACATTTAGGTCATATCCGTCCTCCCTAGGCATATTCTTGTCCAATTAGGGTTTTTAACCAATCTTGTGCATCGAATAAGTTGAGTTGTGTCATTGGATTAACATTTAGGTCATTTTCGTCCTCCCTAGGCTTATTCTTGTCCAATTAGGGTTTTTAACCAATCTTGTGCATCCAATAAGTTCATTTGTGTCATTGGATTAACATTTAGGTCATTTTCGTCCTCCCTAGGCATATTCTTGTCCAATTAGGGTTTTGAACCAATCATGCGCATCCAATAGGTGTGTTTGTGTCATTGGATGATCAATTAGGTCATTTTCGTCCTCCCTAGGCTTATTCTTGTCCAATTAGGGTTTTTAACCAATCTTGTGCATCCAATAGGTGTGTTTGTGTCATTGGATGATCAATTAGGTCATTTTTCGTCCTCCCTAAGCTTATTCTTGTCCAATTAGGGTTTTTAACCAATCTTATGCATCCAATAGGTGTGTTTGTGTCATTGGATGATCAATTAGGTCATTTTCGTCCTCCCTAGGCTTATTCTTGTCCAATTAGGGTTTTTAACCAATCTTGTGCATCCAATAGGTGTGTTTGTGTCATTGGATGATCAATTAGGTCATTTTCGTCCTCCCTAGGCTTATTCTTGTCCAATTAGGGTTTTTAACCAATCTTGTGCATCCAATAGGTGTGTTTGTGTCATTGGATGATCAATTAGGTCATTTTCGTCCTCCCTAGGCTTATTATTGTCTAATTAGGGTTTTTAACCAATCTTGTGCATCCAATAAGTTCATTTGTGTCATTGGATTAACTTTTAGGTCATTTTCGTCCTCCCTAGGCATATTCTTGTCCAATTAGGGTTTTTAACCAATCTTGTGCATCCAATAGGTGTGTTTGTGTCATTGGATGATCAATTTAGGTCATTTTCGTCCTCCCTAGGCTAATTCTTGTCCAATTAGGGTTTTTAACCAATCTTGTGCCTCCAATAGGTGTGTTTGTGTCATTGGATGATCAATTAGGTCTTTTTCGTCCTCCATAGGCTTATTCTTGTCCAATTAGAGTTTTTAACCAATCTTGTGCATCCAATAAGTTCATTTGTGTCATTGGATTAACATTTAGGTCATATTCGTCCTCCCTAGGCATATTCTTGTCCAATTAGGGTTTTTAACAAATCTTGTGCATCCAATAAGTTCATTTGTGTCATTGGATGATCAATTAGGTCATTTTCGTCCTCCCTAGGCATATTCTTGTCGAACTAGGGTTTTAAACCAATCTTGTGCATCCAATAGGTGTGTTTGTGTCATTGAATTAATATTTAGGTCATTTTCGTCCTCCCTTGGCATATTCTTGTCCAATTAGGGTTTTTAACCAATCTTGTGCATTCAATAGGTGTGTTTGTGTCATTGGATGATCAATTAGGTCATTTTCGTCCTCCCTAGGCATATTCTTGTCCAATTAGGGTTTTTAACCAATCTTGTGCATCCAATAGGTGTGTTTGTGGCAATGGATGATCAATTAGGTCATTTTCGTCCTCCCTAGGCTTATTCTTGTCCAATTATGGTTTTTAACCAATCTTGTGCATCCAGTAGGTGTGTTTGTGTCATTGGATGATCAATTAGGTCATTTTCGTCCTCCCTAGGCTTATTCTTGTCCAATTAGGGTTTTTAACCAATCTTGTGCATCCAATAGGTGTGTTTGTGTCATTGGATGATCAATTAGGTCATTTTCGTCCTCCCTAGGCTTATTCTTGTCCAATTAGGGTTTTTAGCCAATCTTGTGCATCCAATAACTTTGATTGTGTCATTGAATTAATATTTAGGTCATTTTCGTCCTCCCTAGGCATATTCTTGTCCAATTAGGGTTTTTAACCAATCTTGTGCATCGAATAGGTGTGTTTGTGTCATTGGATGATCAATTAGGTCATTTTCGTCCTCCCTAGGCTTATTCTTGTCCAATTAGGGTTTCTAACCAATCTTGTGCATCCAATAGGTGTGTTTGTGTCATTGGATGATCAATTAGGTCATTTTTGTCCTCCCTAGCCCTATTCTTTTCCAATTAGGGTTATTAACCAATCTTGTGCATCCAATAAGTTCATTTGTGTCATTGGATGATCAATTAGGTCATTTTCGTCCTCCCTAGGCCTATTCTTGTCCAATTAGGGTTTTTAACCAATCTTGTGCATCCAATAAGTTCATTTGTTTCATTGGATGATCAATTAGGTCATTTTCGTCCTCCCTAGGCCTATTCTTGTCCAATTAGGGTTTTTAACCAATCTTGTGCATCCAATAGGTTGTTTGTGTCATTGGATGATCAATTAGGTCATTTTCGTCCTCCCTAGGCTTATTCTTGTCCAATTAGGGTTTCTAACCAATCTTGTGCATCCAATAGGTGAGTTTGTGTCATTGGATGATCAATTAGGTCATTTTCGTCCTCCCTAGGCCTATTCTTGTCCAATTAGGGTTTTTAACCAATCTTGTGCATCCAATAGGTGTGTTTGTGTCATTGGATGATCAATTAGGTCATTTTCGTCCTCCCTAGGCCTATTCTTGTCCAATTAGGGTTTTTAACCAATTTTGTGCATCCAATAGGTGTGTTTGTGTCATTGGATGATCAATTAGGTCATTTTCGTCCTCCCTAGGCCTATTCTTGTCCAATTAGGGTTTTTAACCAATCTTTTGCATCCAATAAGTTCATTTGTGTCATTGGATGATCAATTAGGTCATTTTCGTCCTCCCTAGGCATATTCTTGTCCAATTAGGGTTTTTAACCAATCTTGTGCATCCAATAGGTGTGTTTGTGTCATTGGATGATCAATTAGGTCATTATCGCCCTCCCTAGGCTTATTCTTGTCCAATTAGGGTTTTTAACCAATCTTTTGCATCCAATAAGTTCATTTGTGTCATTGGATTAACATTTAGGTAATTTTCGTCCTTCCTATGCATATTCTTGTCCAATTAGGGTTTTTAACCAATCTTGTGCTTCCAATAGGTGTGTTTGTGTCATTGGATGATCAATTAGGTCATTTTCGTCCTCCCAAGGCTTATTCTTGTCCAATTAGGGTTTTTAACCAATCTTGTGCATCCAACAAGTTTGTTTATATCATTGAATTAATATTTAGGTCATTTTCGTCCTCCCTAGGCATATTCTTGTCCAATTAGGGGTTTTAACCAATCTTGTGCATGCAATAGGTGTGTTTGTGTCATTGGATGATCAATTAGGTCATTTTCGTCCTCCCTAGGCATATTCTTGTCCAATTAGGGTTTTTAACCAATCATGTGCATCCAATAGGTGTGTTTGTGGCAATGGATGATCAATTAGGTCATTTTCGTCCTCCCTAGGCTTATTCTTGTCCAATTAGGGTTTTTAACCAATCTAGTGCATCCAATAAGTTGAGTTGTGTCATTGGATTAACATTTAGGTCATTTTCGTTCTCCCTAGGCTTATTCTTGTCCAATTAGGGTTTTTAACCAATCTTGTGCATCCAATATGTGTGTTTGTGTCAATGGATGATCAATTTAGGTCATTTTCGTCCTCCCTAGGCATATTCTTGTCCAATTAGGGTTTTTAACCAATCTTGTGCGTCCAATAGGTGTGTTTGTGTCATTGGATGATCAATTAGGTCATTTTCGTCCTCCCTAGGCTTATTGTTGTCCAATTAGGGTTTTTAACCAATCTTGTGCATCCAATAAGTTCATTAGTGTCATTGGATGATCAATTAGGTCATTTTCGTCCTCCCTAGGCATGTTCTTGTCCAACTAGGGTTTTTAACCAATCTTGTGCATCCATTAGGTGTGTTTGTGTCATTGGATGATCAATTAGGTCATTTTCGTCCTCCCTAGGCTTATTCTTGTCCAATTAGGGTTTTTAACCAATCTTGTGCATCCAATAAGTTCATTAGTGTCATTGGATGATCAATTAGGTCATTTTCGTCCTCCCTAGGCATGTTCTTGTCCAACTAGGTTTTTTAACCAATTTTGTGAATCCAATAGGTGTGTTTGTGTCATTGGATGATCAATTAGGTCATTTTCGTCCTCCCTAGGCTTATTCTTGTCCAATTAGGGTTTTTAACCAATCTTGTGCATCCAATAGGTGTGTTTGTGTCATTGGATGATCAATTAGGTCATTTTCGTCCTCCCTAGGCTTATTCTTGCCCAATTAGGGTTTTTAACCAATCTTGTGCATCCAATAAGTTCATTTGTGTCATTGGATTAACATTTAGGTCATTTTCGTCCTCCCTAGGTATATTCTTGTCCAATTAGGGTTTTTGACCAATCTTGTGCTTCCAATAGGTGTGTTTGTGTCATTGGATGATCACTTAGGTCATTTTCGTCCTCACTAGGCTTATTCTTGTCCAATTAGGGTTTTTAACCAATCTTGTGCATCCAATAGGTGTGTTTGTGTCATTGGATGATCAATTAGGTCATTTTCGTCCTCCCTAGGCTTATTCTTGTCCAATTAGGGTTTTTAACAAATCTTGTGAATCCAATAAGTTCATTTTTGTCATTGGATGATCAATTAGGTCATTTTCATCCTCCCTAGGCTTATTCTTGTCCAATTAGGGTTTTTAACCAATCTTGTGCATCCAATAACTTTGATTGTGTCATTCAATTAATATTTAGGTCATTTTCGTCCTCCCTAGGCATATTCTTGTCCAATTAGGGTTTTTAACCAATCTTGTGCATCCAATAGGTGTGTTTGTGTCATTGGATGATCAATTAGGTCATTTTCGTCCTCCCTAGGCTTATTCTTGCCCAATTAGGGTTTTTAACCAATCTTGTGCATCCAATAAGTTCATTTGTGTCATTGGATTAACATTTAGGTCATTTTCGTCCTCCATAGGCATATTCTTGTCCAATTAGGGTTTTTAACCATTCTTGTGCTTCAAATAGGTGTGTTTGTGTCATTCGATGATCAATTAGGTCATTTTCGTCCTCACTAGGCTTAGTCTTGTCCAATTAGGGTTTTTAACCAATCTTGTGCATCCAATAGGTGTGTTTGTGTCATTGGATGATCAATTAGGTCATTTTCGTCCTCCCTAGGCTTATTCTTGCCCAATTAGGGTTTTTAACCAATCTTTTGCATCCAATACATTCATTTGTGTCATTGGATTAACATTTAGGTCATTTTCGTCCTTCCTAGGCATATTCTTATCCAATTAGGGTTTTTAACCAATCTTGTGCTTCCAATAGGTGTGTTTGTGTCATTGGATGATCAATTAGGTCATTTTCGTCCTCCCTAGGCTTATTCTTGTCCAATTAGGGTTTTTAACCAATCTTGTGCCTCCAATAAGTTCATTTGTGTCATTGGATGATCAATTAGGTCATTTTCGTCCTCCCTAGGCTTATTCTTGTCCAATTAGGGTTTTTAACCAATCTTGTGCATCCAATAGGTGTGTTTGTGTCATTGGATGATCAATTAGGTCATTTTCGTCCTCCCTAGGCTTATTCTTGTCCAATTAGGGTTTTTAACCAATCTTGTGCATCCAATAGGTGTGTTTGTGTCATTGGATGATCAATTAGGTCATTTTCGTCCTCCCTAGGCTTATTCTTGTCGAATTAGGGTTTTTAACCAATCTTGTGCATCCAATAAGTTCATTTGTGTTATTGGATTAACATTTAGGTCATATTCGTTCTCCCTTGGCTTATTCTTGTCCAATTAGGGTTTTTAACCAAACTTTTGCATCCAATAGGTGTGTTTGTGTCATTCGATGATCAATTAGGTCATTTTTGTCCTCCCTAGGCATCTTCTTGTCCAATTAGGGTTTTTAACCAATCTTGTGCATCCAATAGGTGTGTTTGTGTCATTGGATGATCAATTAGGTCATTTTCGTCCTCCCTAGGCTTATTCTTGTCCAATTAGGGTTTTTAACCAATCTTGTGCATCCAATAGGTGTGTTTGTGTCATTGGATGATCAATTAGGTCATTTTCGTCCTCCCTAGGCTTATTCTTGTCCAATTAGGAGTTTTAACCAATCTTGTGCATCCAATAAGTTTGTTTGTGTCATTGAATAAATATTTAGGTCATTTTCGTCCTCCCTAGGCATATTCTTGTCCAATTAGGGTTTTTAACCAATCTTGTGCATCCAATAGGTGTGTTTGTGTCATTGGATGATCAATTAGGTCATTTTCGTCCTCCCTAGGCTTATTCTTGCCCAATTAGGGTTTTTAACCAATCTTGTGCATCCAATAAGTTCATTTGTGTCATTGGATGATCAATTAGGTCATTTTCGTCCTTCCTAGGCATATTCTTGTCCAACTAGGGTTTTTAACCAATCTTGTGCATCCAATAAGTTCATTTGTGTCATTATATTAACATTTAGGTCATTTTCGTCCTCCCTAGGCATATTCTTGTCCAATTAGGGTTTTTAACCAATCTTGTGCATCCAATAGGTGTGTTTGTGTCATTGGATGATCAATTAGGTCATTTTCGTCCTCCTTCGGCTTATTCTTGTCCAATTAGAGTTTTTAACCAATCTTGTGCATCCAATAGGTGTGTTTGTGTCATTGGATGATCAATTAGGTAATTTTCGTTCTCCATAGGCTTATTCTTGTCCAATTAGGGTTTTTAACCAAACTAGTGCATCCAATAGGTGTGTTTGTGTCATTGGATGATCAATTAGGTCATTTTCGTACTCCCTAGGCTTATTCTTGTCCAATTAGGGTTTTTAACCAATCTTGTGCTTCCAATAAGTGTGTTTGTGTCATCGGATGATCAATTAGGTCATTTTCGTCCTTCCTAGGCATATTCTTGTCCAATTAGGGTCTTTAACCAGTCTTGTGCATCCAATAGGTGTGTTTGTGTCATTGGATGATCAATTAGGTCATTTTCGTCCTCCCTAGGCTTATTCTTGTCCAATTAGGGTTTTTAACCAATCTTGTGCATCCAATAGGTGTGTTTGTGTCATTGGATGATCAATTAGGTCATTTTCGTCCTCCCTAGGCTTATTTTAGTCCAATTAGGGTTTTTAACCAATCTTGTGCCTCAAATAAGTTTGTTTGTGTCATTGAATTAATATTTAGGTCATTTTCGTCCTCCCTAGGCATATTCTTGTCCAATTAGGGTTTTTAACCAATCTTGTGCATCCAATAGGTGTGTTTGTGTCATTGGATGATCAATTAGGTCATTTTCGTCCTCCATAGGCATATTCTTGTCCAACTAGGGTTTTTAACCAATCTTGTGCATCCAAAAGGTGTTTTTTGTCGTTGGATGATCAATTAGGTCATTTTCGTCCTCCCTAGGCTTATTCTTGTCCAATTAGGGTTTTTAACCAATCTTGTGCATCCAATAGGTGTGTTTGTGTCATTGGATGATCAATTAGGTCATTTTCATCTTCCCTAGGCTTATTCTTGTCCAATTAGGGTTTTTAACCAATCTTGTGCATCCAATAACTTTGTTTGTGTCATTGAATTAATATTTAGGTCATTTTTGTCCTCCCTAGGCATATTCTTGTCCAATTAGGGCTTTTAACCAATCTTGTGCATGCAATAGGTGTGTTTGTGTCATTGGATGATCAATTAGGTCATTTTCGTCCTCCCTAGGCTTATTCTTGTCCAATTAGGGTTTTTAACCAATCTTGTGCGTCCAATAGGTGTGTTTGTGTCATTGGATGATCAATTAGGTCATTTTCGTCCTCCCTAGGCTTATTCTTGTCCAATTAGGGTTTTTAACCAATCTTGTGCATCCAATAGGTGTGTTTGTGTCATTGGATGATCAATTAGGTCATTTTCGTCCTCGCTAGGCTTATTCTTGTCCAATTAGGGTTTTTAACCTATCTTGTGCATCCAATAACTTTGATTGTGTCATTGAATTTATATTTAGGTCATTTTCGTCCTCCCTAGGCATATTCTTGTCCAATTAGGGTTTTTAACCAACCTTGTGCATCCCATAGGTGTGTTTGTATCATTGGATGATCTATTAGGTCATTTTCGCCCTCCCTAGGCTTATTCTTGTCCAAATAGGGTTTTTAACCAATCTTGGGCATCCAATAGGTGTGTTTGTGGCAATGGATGATCAATTAGGTCATTTTCGTCCTCCCTAGGCTTATTCTTGTCCAATTAGGGGTTTTAACCAATCTCGTGCATCCAATAGGTGTGTTTGTGTCATTGGATGATCAATTAGGTCATTTTCGTCCTCCCTAGGCTTATTCTTGCCCAATTAGGGTTTTTAACCAATCTTGTGCATCCAATAAGTTCATTTGTGTCATTGGATTAACATTTAGGTCATTTTCGTCCTCCCTAGGCATATTCTTGTCCAATTAGGGTTTTTAACCAACCTTGTGCTTCCAATAGGTGTGTTTGTGTCATTGGATGATCACTTAGGTCATTTTCGTCCTCACTAGGCTTATTCTTGTCCAATTAGGGTTTTTAACCAATCTTGTGCATCCAATAGGTGTGTTTGTGTCATTGGATGATCAATTAGGTCATTTTCGTCCTCCCTAGGCTTATTCTTGTCAAACTAGGGTTTTTAATCAATCTTGTGCATCCAATAGTTTCGTTTGTGTCATTGGATTAACATTTAGGTCATTTTCGCCCTCCCTAGGCATATTCTTGTCCAATTAGGGTTTTTAACCAATCTTGTGCTTCCAATAGGTGTGTTTGTGTCATTGGATGATCAATTAGGTCATTTTCGTCCTCACTAGGCTTATTCTTGTCCAATTAGGGTTTTTAACCAATCTTGTGCATCCAATAGGTGTTTTTGTGTCATTGGATGATCAATTAGGTCATTTTCGTCCTCCCTAGGCTTATTCTTGTCCAATTAGGGTTTTTAACCAATCTTGTGCATCCAACAAGTTTGTTTATGTCATTGAATTAATATTTAGGTCATTTTCGTCCTCCCTAGGCATATTCTTGTCCAATTAGGGTTTTTAACCAATCTTGTGCATCCAATAGGTGTGTTTGTGTCATTGGATGATCAATTACGTCATTTTCGTCCTCCCTAGGCATATTCTTGTCCAATTAGGGTTTTTAACCAATCTTGTGCATGCAATAGGTGTGTTTGTGGCAATGGATGATCAATTTGGTCATTTTCGTCTTCCATATGCTTATTCTTGTCCAAATAGGGTTTTTAACCAATCTTGTGTATCCAATAGGTGTGTTTGTGTCATTGGATGATCAATTAGGTCATTTTCGTCTTCCCTAGGCTTATTCTTGCCCAATTAGGGTTTTTAACCAATCTTGTGCATCCAATAAGTTGAGTTGTGTCATTGTATTAGCATTTAGGTCATTTTCGTCCTCCCTAGGCTTATTCTTGTCCAATTAGGGTTTTTAACCAATCTTGTGCATCCAATAAGTTCATTTGTGTCATTGGATTAACATTTAGGTCATTTTTGTCCTCCCTAGGCATATTCTTGTCCAATTAGGGTTTTTAACCAATCTTGTGCATCCAATAGGTGTGTTTGTGTCATTGGATGATCAATTAGGTCATTTTCGTCCTCCCTAGGCTTATTCTTGTCGAATTGGGGTTTTTAACCAATCTTGTGCATCCAATAGGTGTGTTTGTGTCATTGGATGATCAATTAGGTCATTTTCGTCCTCCCTAGGCATATTCTTGTCCAACTAGGGTTTTTAACCAATCTTGTGCATCCAATAACTTTGTTTGTGTCATTGAATGATCAATTAGGTCATTTTGGTCTTTCTTAGGTATATTCTTGTCCAATAAGGGTTTTTAACCAATCTTGTGCATTCAATAGGTGTGTTTGTGTCATTGAATGATCAATTAGGTCATTTTCGTCCTCCCTAGGCTTATTCTTGACCAATTAGGGTTTTTAACCAATCTTGTGCATCCAATAAGTTGAGTTGTGTCATTGGATTAGCATTTAGGTCATTTTCGTCCTCGCTAGGCTTATTCTTGTCCAAATAGGGTTTTTAACCAATCTTGTGCATCCAATAAGTTCATTTGTGTCATTGGATTAACATTTAGGTCATTTTCGTCCTCCCTAGGCATATTCTTGTCCAATTAGGGTTTTTAACCAATCTTGTGCATCCAATAGGTGTGTTTGTGTCTTTGGATGATCAATTAGGTCATTTTCGTCCTCCCTAGGCTTATTCTTGTCCAATTAGGGTTTTTAATCAATCTTGTGCATCCAATAGGTGTGTTTGTGTCATTGGATGATCAATTAGGTCATTTTCGTCCTCCCTAGGCTTATTCTTGTCCAATTAGGGTTTTTAACCAATCTTTTGCATCCAATAGGTGTGTTTGTGTCATTGGATGATCAATTAGGTCATTGTCGTCCTCCATATGCTTATTCTTGTCCAATTAGGGTTTTTAACCAATCTTGTGCATCCAATAAGTTGAGTTGTGTCATTGGATTAACATTTAGGTCATTTTCGTCCTCCCTAGGCATATTCTTGTCCAATTAGGGTTTTTAACCAATCTTGTGCATCCAATAGGTGTGTTTGTGTCATTGGATGATCAATTAGGTCATTTTCGTCCTCCCTAGGCTTATTCTTGCCCAATTAGGGTTTTTAACCAATCTTGTGCATCCAATAAGTTCATTTGTGTCATTGGATTAACATTTAGGTCATTTTCGTCCTCCATAGGCTTATTCTTGTCCAATTAGGGTTTTTAACCAATCTTGTGCATCCAATAACTTTGATTGTGTCATTGAATTAATATTTAGGTCATTTTCGTCCTCCCTAGGCATATTCTTGTCCAATTAGGGTTTTTAACCAATCTTGTGCATCCAATAGGTGTGTTTGTGTCATTGGATGATCAATTAGGTCATTTTCGTCCTCCCTAGGCTTATTGTTGTCCAATTAGGGTTTTTAACCAATCTTGTGCATCCAATAGGTGAGTTTGTGTCATTGGATGATCAATTAGGTCATTTTCGTCCTCCCTAGGCTTATTCTTGCCCAATTAGGGTTTTTAACCAATCTTGTGCATCCAATAAGTTCATTTGTGTCATTGGATTAACATTTAGGTCATTTTCGTCCTCCCTAGGCATATTCTTGTCCAATCAGGGTTTTTAACCAATCTTGTGCTTCCAATAGGTGTGTTTGTGTCATTGGATGATCACTTAGGTCATTTTCGTCCTCACTAGGCTTATTCTTGTCCAATTAGGGTTTTTAACCAATCTTGTGCATCCAATAGGTGTGTTTGTGTCATTGGATGATCAATTAGGTCCTTTTCGTCCTCCCTAGGCTTATTCTTGTCCAATTAGGGTTTTTAACCAATCTTGTGCATCCAATAGGTGTGTTTGTGTCATTGGATGATCAATTAGGTCATTTTTGTCCTCCCTAGGCTTATTCTTGTCCAATTAGGGTTTTTAACCAATCTTGTGCATCCAATAGGTGTGTTTGTGTCATTGGAGGATCAATTAGGTCATTTTCATCCTCCCTAGGCTTATTCTTGCCCAATTAGGGTTTTTAACCAATCTTGTGCATCCAATAAGTTCATTTGTGTCATTGGATGATCAATTAGGTCATTTTCGTCCTCCCTAGGCATATTCTTGTCCAACTAGGGTTTTTAACCAATCTTGTGCATCCAATAGGTGTGTTTGTGTCATTGGAAGATCAATTAGGTCATTTTCGTCCTCCCTAGGCATATTCTTGTCCAACTAGGGTTTTTAACCAATCTTGTGCGTCCAATAGGTGTGTTTGTGTCATTGGATGATCAATTAGGTCATTTTCGTCCTCCCTAGGCATATTCTTGTCCAACTAGGGTTTTTAACCAATCTTGTGCGTCCAATAGGTGTGTTTGTGTCATTGGATGATCAATTAGGTCATTTTCGTCCTCCCTAGGCTTATTCTTGTCCAATTAGGGTTTTTAACCAATCTTGTGCATCCAACAAGTTTGTTTATGTCATTGAATTAATATTTAGGTCATTTTCGTCCTCCCTAGGCATATTCTTGTCCAATTAGGGTTATTAACCAATGTTGTGCATCCAATAGGTGTGTTTGTGTCATTGGATGATCAATTAGGTCATTTTCGTCCTCCCTAGGCATATTCTTGTCCAATTAGGGTTTTTAACCAATCTTGTTCATCCAATAGGTGTGTTTGTGGCAATGGATGATCAATTTTGTCATTTTCGTCCTCCCTAGGCTTATTCTTGTCCAATTAGGGTTTTTAACCAATCTTGTGCATCCAATAGGTGTGTTTGTTTCATTGGATGATCAATTTGGTCATTTTCGTCCTCCCTAGGCTTATTCTTGACCAATTAGAGTTTTTAACCAATCTTGTGCATCCAATAAGTTCATTTGTGTCATTGGATTAACATTTAGGTCATTTTCGTCCTCCCTAGGCATATTCTTGTCCAATTAGGGTTTTTAACCAATCTTGTGCATCCAATAGGTGTGTTTGTGTCATTCGATGATCAATTAGGTCATTTTCGTCCTCACTAGGCTTATTCTTGTCCAATTAGGGTTTTTTAACCAATCTTGTGCATCCAATAGGTGTATTTGTGGCAATGGATGATCAATTAGGTCATTTTCGTCCTCCCTAGGCTTATTCTTGTCCAATTAGGGTTTTTAACCAATCTTGTGCATCCAATAGGTGTGTTTGTGTCATTGGATGATCAATTAGGTCATTTTCGTCCTCCCTAGGCTTATTCTTGCCCAATTAGGGTTTTTAACCAATCTTGTGCATCCAATAAGTTCATTTGTGTCATTGGATTAACATTTAAGTCATTTTCGTCCTCCCTAGGCATATTCTTGTCCAATTAGGGTTTTTAACCAATCTTGTGCTTCCAATAGGTGTGTTTGTGTCATTGGATGATCACTTAGGTCATTTTCGTCCTCACTAGGCTTATTCTTGTCCAATTAGGGTTTTTAACCAATCTTGTGCATCCAATAGGTGCGTTTGTGTCATTGGATGATCAATTAGGTCATTTTCGTCCTCCCTAGGCTTATTCTTGTCCAATTAGGGTTTTTAACCAATCTTGTACATCCAATAAGTTCATTTGTGTCATTGGATGAACATTTAGGTCATTTTCGTCTTCCCTATGCTTATTCTTGTCCAATTAGGGTTTTTATCCAATCTTGTGCATCCAATAGGTTCATTTGTGTCATTGGATTTACATTTAGGTCATTTTCGTCCTCCCTAGGCATATTCTTGTCCAATTAGGGTTTTTAACCAATCTTGTGCTTCCAATAGGTGTGTTTGTGTCATTGGATGATCACTTAGGTCATTTTCGTCCTCACTAGGCTTATTCTTGTCCAATTAGGGTTTTTAACCAATCTTGTGCATCCAATAGGTGCGTTTGTGTCATTGGATGATCAATTAGGTCATTTTCGTCCTCCCTAGGCATATTCTTGTCCAATTAATGGTTTTAACCAATCATGTGCATCCAATAAGTTGATTTGTGTCATTGGATGAATATTTAGGTCATTTTCGTCCTCCCTAGGCTTATTCTTGTCCAATTAGGGTTTTTAACCAATCTTGTACATCCAATAAGTTCATTTGTGTCATTGGATGAACATTTAGGTCATTTTCGTCTTCCCTATGCTTATTCTTGTCCAATTAGGGTTTTTATCCAATCTTGTGCATCCAATAGGTTCATTTGTGTCATTGGATTTACATTTAGGTCATTTTCGTCCTCCCTAGGCATATTCTTGTCCAATTAGGGTTTTTAACCAATCTTGTGCTTCCAATAGGTGTGTTTGTGTCATTGGATGATCACTTAGGTCATTTTCGTCCTCACTAGGCTTATTCTTGTCCAATTAGGGTTTTTAACCAATCTTGTGCATCCAATAGGTTTGTTTGTGTCATTGGATGATCAATTAGGTCATTTTCGTCCTCCCTAGGCTTATTCTTGTCCAATTAGGGTTTTTAACCAATCTTGTGGATCCGATAAGTTTGTTTGTGTCATTGAATTAATATTTAGGTCATTTTCGTCCTCCCTTGGCATATTCTTGTCGAATTAGGGTTTTTAACCAATCTTGTGCATCAAATAGGTGTGTTTGTGTCATTGGATGATCAATTAGGTCATTTTCGTCCTCCCTAGGCTTATTCTTGTCCAATTAGGGTTTTTAACCAATCTTGTGCATCCAATAGGTGTGTTTGTGTCATTGGATGATCAATTAGGTCATTTTCGTCCTCCCTAGGCTTATTCTTGTCCAATTAGGGTTTTTAACCAATCTTGTGCATCCAACAGGTGTGTTTGTGTCATTGGATGATCAATTAGGTTATTTTCGTCCTCCCTAGGCATATTCTTGTCCAATTAGGGTTTTTAACTAATCTTGTGCATCCAATAAGTTGAGTTGTGTCATTGGATTAACATTTAGGTCATTTTCGTCATCCCTAGGCTTATTCTTGTCCAATTAGGGTTTTTAACCAATCTTGTGTATCCAATAAGTTGAGTTGTGTCATTGGATTAACATTTAGGTCATTTTCGTCCTCCCGAGGCTTATTCTTGTCCAATTAGGGTTTTTAACCAATCTTGTGCATCCAATAGGTGTGTTTGTGTCATTGGATGATCAATTAGGTCATTTTCGTCCTCCCTAGGCTTATTCTTGCCCAATTAGGGTTTTTAACCAATCTTGTGCATCCAACAAGTTCATTTGTGTCATTGGATTAACATTTAGGTCATTTTCGTCCTCCCTAGGCATATTCTTGTCCAATTAGGGTTTTTAACCAATCTTGTGCATCCAATAGGTGTGTTTGTGTCATTGGATGATCAATTAGGTCATTTTCGTCCTCCCTATGCTTATTCTTGTCCAATTAGGGTTTTTAACTAATCTTGTGCATCCAATAAGTTCATTTGATTCATTGGATGATCAATTAGGTCATTTTCGTCCTT
This sequence comes from Cicer pinnatifidum, assembly GCA_037974775.1. Classification (NCBI taxonomy): domain Eukaryota; kingdom Viridiplantae; phylum Streptophyta; class Magnoliopsida; order Fabales; family Fabaceae; genus Cicer; species Cicer pinnatifidum. Next base: position 56,960 of record JBBPBR010001640.1, on the reverse strand, counting down.
CCTAGGCATATTCTTGTCCAACTAGGGTTTTTAACCAACCTTGTGCATCCAATAGGTGTGTTTGTGTCATTGGATGATCAATTAAGTCATTTTCGTCCTCCTTAGGCTTATTCTTGTCCAATTAGGGTTTTTAACCAAACTTGTGCATCCAATAAGTTCATTTGTGTCATTGGATTAACATTTAGGTCATTTTCGTCCTCCCTAGGCATATTCTTGTCCAATTAGGGTTTTTAACCAATCTTGTGCATCCAATAGGTGTGTTTGTGTCATTGGATGATCAATTAGGTCATTTTCGTCCTCCCTAGGCTTATTCTTGCCCAATTAGGGTTTTTAACCAATCTTGTGCATCCAATAAGTTGAGTTGTGACATTGGATTAGCATTTAGGTCATTTTCGTCCTCCCTAGGAATATTCTTGTCCAATTAGGGTTTTTAACCAATCTTGTGCATCCAATAGGTGTGTTTGTGTCATTGGATGATCAATTAGGTTATTTTCGTCCTCCCTAGGCTTATTCTTGTCCAATTAGGGTTTTTAACCAATCTTGTGCATCCAATAAGTTTGTTTGTGTCATTGAATTAATATTTAGGTCATTTTCGTCCTGCCTAGGCATATTCTTGTCCAATTAGGGTTTTTAACCAATCTTGTGCATCTAATAAGTTCATTAGTGTCATTGGATGATCAATTAGGTCATTTTCGTCCTCCCTAGGCTTATTCTTGTCCAATTAGGGTTTTTAACCAATCTTGTGCATCCAATAAGTTCATTAGTGTCATTGGATGATCAATTAGGTCATTTTCGTCCTCCCTAGGCATGTTCTTGTCCAACTAGGGTTTTTAACCAATCTTGTGCATCCAATAGGTGTGTTTGTGTAATTGGATGATCAATTAGGTCATTTTCGTCCTCCCTAGGCTTATTCTTGTCCAATTATGGTTTTTAACCAATCTTGTGCATCCAATAGGTGTGTTTGTGTCATTGGATGATCAATTAGGTCATTTTCGTCCTCCCTAGGCTTATTCTTATCCAATTAGGGTTTTTAACCAATCTTGTGCATCCAATAACTTTGTTTGTGTCATTGAATTAATATTTAGGTCATTTTCGTCCTCCCTAGGCATATTCTTGTCCAATTAGGGTTTTTAACCAATCTTGTGCATCCAATAGGAGTGTTTGTGTCATTGGATGATCAATTAGGTCATTTTCGTCCTCCGTAGGCTTATTCTTGTCCAATTAGGGTTTTTAACCAATGTTGTGCATCCAGTAAGTTCATTTGTGTCATTGGATGATCAATTAGGTCATTTTCGTCCTCCCTAGGCATATTCTTGTCCAACTAGGGTTTTTAACCAATCTTGGGCATCCAATAGGTGTGTTTGTGTCATTGGATGATCAATTAGGTCATTTTCGTCCTCCCTAGGCTTATTCTTGCCCAATTAGGGTTTTTAACCAATCTTGTGCATCCAATAGGTGTGTTTGTGTCATTGGATGATCAATTAGGTCATTTTCGTCCTCCGTAGGCTTATTCTTGTCCAATTAGGGTTTTTAACCAATGTTGTGCATCCAATAAGTTCATTTGTGTCATTGGATGATCAATTAGGTCATTTTCGTCCTCCCTAGGCATATTCTTGTCCAACTAGGGTTTTTAACCTATCTTGTGCATCCAATAGGTGTGTTTGTGTCATTGGATGATCAATTAGGTCATTTTCGTCCTCCCTAGGCTTATTCTTGTCCAATTAGGGTTTTTAACCAATCTTGTGCATCCAGTAAGTTTGTTTCTGTCATTGAATTAATATTTAGGTCATTTTCGTCCTCCCTAGGCATATTCTTGTCCAATTAGGGTTTTTAACCAATCTTGTGCATCCAATAGGTGTGTTTGTGTCATTGGATGATCAATTAGGTCATTTTCGCCCTCCCTAGGCTTATTCTTGTCCAATTAGGGTTTTTAACCAATCTTGTGCATCCAATAAGTTCCTTTGTGTCATTGGATTAACATTTAGGTCATTTTCGTCCTCCCTAGGCATATTCTTGTCCAATTAGGGTTTTTAACCAATCTTGTGCTTCCAATAGGTGTGTTTGTGTCATTGGATGATCAATTAGGTCATTTTCGTCCTCCCTAGGCTTATTCTTGTCCAATTAGGGTTTTTAACCAATCTTGTGCATCCAATAGGTGTGTTTGTGTCATTGGATGATCAATTAGGTCATTTTCGTCCTTCATAGGCATATTCTTGTCCAATTAGGGTTTTTAACCAGTCTTGTGCATCCAATAGGTGTGTTTGTGTCATTGGATGATCAATTAGGTCATTTTCGTCCTCCTTAGGCTTATTCTTGTCCAATTAGGGTTTTTAACCAATCTTGTGAATCCAATTGGTGTGTTTGTGTCATTGGATGATCAATTAGGTCATTTTCGTCCTCCTTAGGCTTATTCTTGTCCAATTAGGGTTTTTAACCAATCTTGTGCATCCAATAACTTTGTTTGTGTCATTGAATTAATATTTAGGTCATTTTCTTCCTCCCTAGGCATATTCTTGTCCAATTAGGGTTTTTAACCAATCTTGTGCATCCAATAGGTGTGTTTGTGTCATTGGATGATCAATTAGGTCATTTTCGCCCTCCCTAGGCTTATTCTTGTCCAATTAGGGTTTTTAACAAATCTTGTGCATCCTATAAGTTCATTTGTGTCATTGGATGATCAATTAGGTCATTTTCGTCCTCCCTAGGCATATTCTTGTCCAACTAGGGTTTTAAACCAATCTTGTGCATCCAATAGGTGTGTTTGTGTCATTGGATGATCAATTAGGTCATTTTCGTCCTCCCTAGGCTTATTCTGGTCCAATTAGGGTTTTTAACCAATCTTGTGCATCCAATAGGTGTGTTTGTGTCATTGGATGATCAATTAGGTCATTTTCGTCCTCCCTAGGCTTATTCTTGTCCAATTAGGGTTTTTAACCAATCTTGTGCATCCAATAAGTTCATTTGTGTCATTGAATGATCAATTAGGTCATTTTCGTCCTCCCTAGGCATATTCTTGTTCAACTAGGGTTTTTAACCAATCTTGTGCATCCAATAGGTGTGTTTGTGTCATTGGATGATCAATTAGGTCATTTTTGTCCTCCCTAGGCTTATTCTTGTTCAATTAGGGGTTTTAACCAATCTTGTGCATCCAATAAGTTTGTTTGTGTCATTGAATTAATATTTAGGGTATTTTCGTCCTCCCTAGGCATATTCTTGTCCAATTAGGGTTTTTAACCAAACTTGTGCATCCAATAGGTGTGTTTGTGTCATTGGATGATCAATTAGGTCATTTTCGTCGTCCCTAGGCATATTCTTGTCCAATTAGTGTTTTTAACCAATCATGTGCATCCAATAAGTTTGTTTGTGTCATTGAATTAATATTTAGGTCATTTTCGTCCTCCCAAGGCATATTCTTGTCCAATTAGGGTTTTTAACCAATCTTGTGCATCCAATAGGTGTGTTTGTGTCATTGGATGATTAATTAGGTCATTTTCGTCCTCCCTAGGCTTATTCTTGTCCAATTAGGGTTTTTAACCAATCTTGTGAATCCAATAGGTGTGTTTGTGTCATTGGATGATCAATTAGGTCATTTTCGTCCTCCCTAGGCTTATTCTTGTCCAATTAGGGTTTTTAACCAATCTTGTGCATCCAATAAGTTTGTTTGTTTCATTGAATTAATGTTTAGGTCATTTTCGTCCTCCCTAGGCATATTATTGTCCAATTAGGGTTTTTAACCAATCTTGTGCATCCAATAGGTGTGTTTTTGTCATTGGATGATCAATTAGGTCATTTTCGTCCTCCCTAGGCATATTCTTGTCCAATTAGGGTTTTTAACCAATCTTGTGCATCCAATAGGTGTGTTTGTGTCATTGGATGATCAATTAGGTCATTTTCGTCCTCCCTAGGCTTATTCTTGTCCAATTAGGGTTTTTAACCAATCTTGTGCATCCAATAAGTTGCGTTGTGTCATAGGATTAACATTTAGGTCATTTTCGTTCTCCCTAGGCTTATTCTTATCCAATTAGGGTTTTTAACCAATCTTGTGCATCCAATAGGTGTGTTTGTGTCATTGGATGATCAATTAGGTCATTTTCGTCCTCCCTAGGCTTATTCTTGTCCAATTAGGGTTTTTAACCAATCTTGTGCATCCAATAGGTGTGTTTGTGTCATTGGATGATCAATTAGGTCATTTTCGTCCTCCCTACGCTTATTCTTGTCCAATTAGGGTTTTTAACCAATCTTGTGCATGCAATAAGTTCATTTGTGTCATTGGATGATCAATTAGGTCATTTTCGTCCTCCATAGGCATATTCTTGTCCAACTAGGGTTTTAAACCAATCTTGTGCATCCAATAGGTGTGTTTGTGTCATTGGATGATCAATTAGGTCATTTTCGTCCTCCGTAGGCTTATTCTTGTCCAATTAGGGTTTTTAACCAATCTTGTGCATCCAATAGGTGTGTTTGTGTCATTGGATGATCAATTAGGTCGTTTTCGTCCTCCCTAGGCTTATTCTTGTCCAATTAGGGTTTTTAACCAATCTTGTGCATCCAATAGGTGTGTTTGTGTGATTGGATGATCAATTAAGGTCATTTTTGTCCTCCCTAGGCATATTCTTGTCCAATTAGGGTTTTTAACCAATCTTGTGCATCCAATAGGTGTGTTTGTGTCATTGGATGATCAATTTAGGTCATTTTCGTCCTCACTAGGCATATTCTTGTCCAATTAGGGTTTTTAACCAATCTTGTGCATCCAATAGGTGTGTTTGTGTCATTGGATGATCAATTAGGTCATTTTCGTCCTCCCTAGGCTTATTCTTGTCCAATTAGGGTTTTTAACCAATCTTGTGCATCCAATAGGTGTGTTTGTGTCATTGGATGATCAATTAGGTCGTTTTCGTCCTCCCTAGGCTTATTCTTGTCCAATTAGGGTTTTTAACCAATCTTGTGCATCCAATAGGTGTGTTTGTGTCATTGGATGATCGATTAGGTCATTTTCGTCCTCCCTTGACTTATTCTTGTCAAATTAGGGTTTTTAACCAATCTTGTGCATCCAATAACTTTGTTTGTGTCATTGAATTAATATTTAGGTCATTTTCGTCCTCCCTAGACATATTCTTGTCCAATTAGGGTTTTTAGCAAATCTTGTGCATCCAATAGGTGTGTTTGTGTCATTGGATGATCAATTAGGTCAGTTTCCTCCTCCCTAGGCAAATTCTTGTCCAATTAGGGTTTTTAACCAATCTTGTGCATCCAATAGGTGTGTTTGTGTCATTGGATGATCGATTAGGTCATTTTCGTCCTCCCTAGGCATATTCTTATCCAATTAGGGTTTTTAACCAATCTTGTGCATCCAATAGGTGTGTTTGTGTAATTGGATGATCAATTAGGTCATTTTCGTCCTTTCTATGCTTATTCTTGTCCAGTTAGGATTTTTAACCAATCTTGTGCATCCAATAAGTTCATTTGTGTCATTGGATGATCAATTAGGTCATTTTCGTCCTCCCTAGGCATATTCTTGTCCAACTAGGGTTTTTAACCAATCTTGTGCTTCCAATAGGTGTGTTTGCGTCATTGGATGATCAATTAGGTCATTTTCGTCCTCCCTAGGCTTATTCTTGTCCAATTAGGGTTTTTAACAAATCTTGTGCATCCAATAAGTTCATTTGTGTCATTGGATGATCAATTAGGTCATTTTCGTCCTCCCTAGGCTTATTCTTGTCCAATTAGGGTTTTTAACCAATCTTGTGCATCCAATAGGTGTGTTTGTGTCATTGGATGATCAATTAGGTCATTTTCGTCCTCCCTAGGCTTATTCTTGTCCAATTAGGGTTTTTAACCAATCTTGTGCATCCAATAGATGTGTTTGTGTCATGGGATGATCAATTAGGTCATTTTCGTCCTCCCTAGGTTTATTCTTGTCAAATTAGGGTTTTTAACCAATCTTGTGCATCCAATAACTTTGTTTGTGTCATTGAATTAATATTTAGGTCATTTTCGTCCTCCCTAGGCATATTCTTGTCCAATTAGGGTTTTTAACCAATCTTGTGCATCCAATAGGTGTGTTTGTGTCATTGGATTTACATTTAGGTCATTTTCGTCCTTCCTATGCATATTCTTGTCCAATTAGGGTTTTTAACCAATCTTGTGCTTCCAATAGGTGTGTTTGTGTCATTGGATGATCAATTAGGTCATTTTCGTCCTCCCTAGGCTTATTCTTTCCCAATTAGGGTTTTTAACCAATCTTGTGCATCCAATAAGTTCATTTGTGTCATTGGATTAACATTTAGGTCATTTTGGTCCTCCATAGGCATATTCTTGTCCAATTAGGGTTTTTAACCATTCTTGTGCTTCCATTAGGTGTGTTTGTGTCATTGGATGATCAATTAGGTCATTTTCGTCCTCACTAGGCTTATTCTTGTCCAATTAGGGTTTTTAACCAATCTTGTGCATCCAATAGGTGTGTTTGTGTCATTGGATGATCAATTAGGTCATTTTCGTCCTCCCTAGGCTTATTCTTGTCCAATTAGGGTTTTTAACCAATCTTGTGCATCCAATAACTTTGATTGTGTCATTGAATTAATATTTAGGTCATTTTCGTCCTCCCTAGGCATATTCTTGTCCAATTATGGTTTTTAACTAATCTTGTGCATCCAATAGGTGTGTTTGTGTCATTGGATGATCAATTAGGTCATTTTCGTCCTCCCTAGGCTTATTCTTGTCCAATTAGGGTTTTTAACCAATCTTGTGCATCCAATAGGTGTGTTTGTGTCATTGGATGATCAATTAGGTCATTTTCGTCCTCCCTAGGCTTATTCTTGCCCAATTAGGGTTTTTAACCAATCTTGTGCATCCAATAAGTTCATTTGTGTCATTGGATTAACATTTAGGTCATTTTCGTCCTCCCTAGGCATATTCTTGTCCAATTAGGGTTTTTAACCAATCTTGTGCTTCCAATAGGTGTGTTTGTGTCATTGGATGATCACTTAGGTCATTTCGTCCTCACTAGGCTTATTCTTGTCCAATTAGGGTTTTTAACCAATCTTGTGCATCCAATAGGTGTGTTTGTGTCATTGGATGATCAATTAGGTCATTTTCGTCCTCCCTAGGCTTATTCTTGTCCAACTAGGGTTTTTAATCAATCTTGTGCATCCAATAATTTCGTTTGTGTCATTGGATTAACATTTAGGTCATTTTCGTCCTCCCTAGGCATATTTTTGTCCAATTTGGGTTTTTAACCAATCTTGTGCTTCCAATAGGTGTGTTTGTGTCATTGGATGATCAATTAGGTCATTTTCGTCCTCACTAGGCTTATTCTTGTCCAATTAGGGTTTTTATCCAATCTTGTGCATCAAATAGGTGTGTTTGTGTCATTGAATTAATATTTAGGTCATTTTCGTCCTCCCTAGGCTTATTCTTGTCCAATTAGGGTTTTTAACCAATCTTGTGCATCCAATAGGTGTGTTTGTGTCATTGGATGATCAATTAGGTCATTTTCGTCCTCCCTAGGCTTATTCTTGTCCAATTAGGGTTTTTAACCAATCTTGTGCATCCAATAACTTTGTTTGTGTCATTGAATTAATATTTAGGTCATTTTCGTCCTCCCTAGGCATATTCTTGTCCAATTAGGGTTTTTAACCAATCTTGTGCATCCAATAGGTGTGTTTGTGTCATTGGATGATCAATTAGGTCATTTCCGCCCTCCCTAGGCTTATTCTTGTCCAATTAGGGTTTTTAACCAATCTTTTGCATCCAATACGTTCATTTGTGTCATTGGATTAACATTTAGGTCATTTTCGTCCTTCCTAGGCATATTCTTATCCAATTAGGGTTTTTAACCAATCTTGTGCTTCGAATAGGTGAGTTTGTGTCATTTGATGATCAATTAGGTTATTTTCGTCCTCCCTAGGCTTATTCTTGTCCAATTAGGGTTTTTAACCAATCTTGTGCATCCAACAAGTTTGTTTATGTCATTGAATTAATATTTAGGTCATTTTCGTCCTCCCTACGCATATTGTTGTCCAATTAGGGTTTTTAACCAATCTTGTGCATGCAATAGGTGTGTTTGTGTCATTGGATGATCAATTAGGTCATTTTCGTCCTCCCTAGGCATATTCTTGTCCAATTAGGGATTTTAACCAATCTTGTGCATCCAATAGGTGTGTTTGTGGCAATGGATGATCAATTAGGTCATTTTCGTCCTCCCTAGGCTTATGCTTGTCCAATTAGGGTTTTTAACCAATCTTGTGCATCCAATAGGTGTGTTTGTGTCATTGGATGATCAATTAGGTCATTTTCGTCCTCCCTAGGCTTATTCTTGCCCAATTAGGGTTTTTAACCAATCTTGTGCATCCAATAAGTTCATTTGTGTCATTGGATTAACATTTAGGTCATTTTCGTCCTCCCTAGGCATATTCTTGTTTAATTAGGGTTTTTAACCATTCTTGTGCTTCCAATAGGTGTGTTTGTGTCATTGGATGATCAATTAGGTCATTTTCGTCTTCACTAGGCTTATTCTTGTCCAATTAGGGTTTTTAACCAATCTTGTGCATCAAATAGGTGTGTTTGTGTCATTGGATGATCAATTAGGTCATTTTCGTCCTCCCTAGGCTTATTCTTGTCCAATTAGGGTTTTTTACCAATCTTGTGCATCCAATAACTTTGATTGTGTCATTGAATTAATATTTAGGTCATTTTCGTCCTCCCTAGGCATATTCTTGTCCAATTAGGATTTTTAACCAATCTTGTGCATCCAATAGGTGTGTTTGTGTCATTGGATCATCAATTCGGTCATTTTCGTCCTCCCTAGGCTTATTCTTGTCCAATTAGGGTTTTTAACCAATCTTGTGCATCCAATAACTTTGTTTGTGTAATTGAATTAATATTTAGGTCATTTTCGTCCTCCCTAGGCATATTCTTGTCCAATTAGGGTTTTTAACCAATCTTGTGCATCCAATAGGTGTGTTTGTGTCATTGGATGATCAATTAGGTTATTTTCATCCTCCCTAGGCTTATTCTTGTCCAATTAGGGTTTTTAACCAATCTTGTGCATCCAATAGGTGTGTTTGTGTCATTGGATGATCAATTAGGTTATTTTCGTCCTCCCTAGGCATATTCTTGTCCAATTAGAGTTTTAGACCATTCTTGTGCATCCAATAGGTGTGTTTGTGTCATTGGATGATCAATTAGGTCATTTTCGTCCTCCCTAGGCATATTCTTGTCCAATTAGGGTTTTTAACCAATCTTGTGCATCCAATAGGTGTGTTTGTGTCATTGGATGATCAATTAGGTTATTTTCGTCCTCCCTAGGCTTATTCTTGTCCAATTAGGGTTTTTAACCAATCTTGTGCATCCAATAAGTTGAGTTGTGTCATTGGATTAACATTTAGGTCATTTTCGTTCTCCCTAGGCTTATTCTTGTCCAATTAGGGTTTTTAACCAATCTTGTGCATCCAATAAGTTCATTTGTGTTATTGGATTAACATTTAGGTCATATTCGTCTTCCCTATGCATATTCTTGTCCAATTAGGGTTTTTAACCAATCTTGTGCATCCAATAGGTGTGTTTGTGTCATTGGATGATCAATTAGGTCATTTTCGTCCTCCCTAGGCATATTCTTGTCCAATTAGGGTTTTTAACCAATCTTGTGCATCCAATAGGTGTGTTTGTGTCATTGGATGATCAATTAGGTCATTTTCGTCCTCCCTAGGCTTATTCTTGTCCAATTAGGGTTTTTAACCAATCTTGTGCATCCAATAGGTGTGTTTGTGTCATTGGATGATCAATTAGGTCATTTTCGTCCTCCCTAGGCTTATTCTTGTCCAATTACGGTTTTTAACCAATCTTGTGAATCCAATAAGTTTGTTTGTGTCATTGAATTAATATTCAGGTCATTTTCGTCCTCCCAAGGCATATTCTTGTCCAATTAGGGTTTTTAACCAATCTTGTGCATCCAATAGGTGTGTTTGTGTCATTGGATGATCAATTAGGTCATTTTCGTCCTCCCTAGGCATATTCTTGTCCAATTAGGGTTTTTAACCAATCTTGTGCATCCAATAGGTGTGTTTGTGTCATTGGATGATCAATTATGTCATTTTTGTCCTCCCTAGGCATATTCTTGTCCAACTAAGGTTTTTTAACCAATCTTGTGCTTCCAATAGGTGTGTTTGTGTCATTGGATGATCAATTATGTCATTCTGGTCCTCCCTAGGCTTATTCTTGTCCAATTAGAGTTTTTAACCAATCTTGTGCATCCAATAAGTGTGTTTGTGTCATTGGATGATCAGTTAAGTCACTTTCGTCCTCCCTAAGCTTATTCTTGTCCAATAAGAGTTTTTAACCAATCTTGTGCATCCAATAACTTTGTTTGTGTCATTGAATTAATATTTAGGTCATTTTCGTCCTCCCTAGGCATATTCTTGTCCAATTAGGGTTTTTAACCAATCTTGTGCATCCAATAGGTGTGTTTGTGGCAATGGATGATCAATTAGGTCATTTTCGTTCTCCCTAGGCTTATTCTTGTCCAATTAGGGTTTTTAACCAATCTTGTGCATCCAATAAGTTCATTTGTGTTATTGGATTAACATTTAGGTCGTTTTCGTCCTCCCTTGGCATATTCTTGTCCAATTAGGGTTTTTAAACAATCTTCTGCTTCCAATAGGTGTGGTTGTGTCATTGGATGATCAATTAGGTCATTTTTGTCCTACCTAGGCTTATTCTTGTCCAATTAGGGTTTTTAACCAATCTTGTGCATCCAATAAGTTTGTTTGTGTCATTGAATTATTATTTACGTTATTTTCGTCCTCCCTAGGCATATTCTTGTTCAATTAGGGTTTTTATCCAATCTTGTGCATCCAATAGGTGTGTTTGTGTCATTGGATGATCAATTAGGTCATTTATGTCCTCCCTAGGCATATTCTTGTCCAATTAGTGTTTTTAACCAATTTTGTGCATCCAATAAGTTTGTTTGTGTCATTGAATTAATATTTAGGTCATTTTCGTCCTCCCAAGGCATATTCTTGTCCAATTAGGTTTTTTAACCAATCTTGTGCATCCAATAGGTGGGTTTGTGTCATTGGATGATCAATTAGGTCATTTTCGTCCTCCCTAGGCTTATTCTTGTCCAATTAGGGTTTTTAACCAATCTTGTGCATCCAATAGGTGTGTTTGTGTCATTGGATGATCAATTAGGTCATTTTCGTCCTCCTTAGGCTTATTCTTGTCCAATAAGAGTTTTTAACCAATCTTCTGCATCCAATAACTTTGTTTGTATCATTGAATTAATATTTAGGTCATTTTGGTCCTCCCTAGGCATATTCTTGTCCAATTAGGGTTTTTAACCAATTTTGTGCATCCAATAGGTGTGTTTGTAGCAATGGATGATCAATTAGGTCATTTTCGTCCTCCCTAGGCTTATTCTTGTCCAATTAGAGTTTTTAACCAATCTTGTGCATCCAATAGGTGTGTTTGTGTCATTGGATGATCAGTTAAGTCATTTTCGTCCTCCCTAGGCTTATTCTTGTCCAATTAGGGTTTTTAACCAATCTTGTGCATCCAATAGGTGTGTTTGTGTCATTGGATGATCAATTAGGTCATTTTCGTCCTCCCTAGGCATATTCTTGTCCAATTAGGGTTTTTAACCAATCTTGTGCATCCATTAGGTGTGTTTGTGGCAATGGATGATCAATTAGATCATTTTCGTCCACCCTAGGCTTATTCTAGTCAAATTAGGGTTTTTAACCAATCTTGTGCATCCAATAGGTGTGTTTGTGTCATTGGATGATCAATTAGGTCATTTTCGTCCTCCCTAGGCTTATTCTTGTCCAATTAGGGTTTTTAACCAATCTTGTGCATCCAATAGGTGTGTTTGTGTCATTGGATGATCAATTAGGTCATTTTCGTCCTCCCTAGGCATATTCTTGTCCAATTAGGGTTTTTAACCAATTTTATGCATCCAATAAGTTGAGTTGTGTCATTGGATTAACATTTAGGTCATTTTCGTCCTCCCTAGGCATATTCTTGTCCAATTAGGGTTTTTAACCAATCTTGTGCATCCAATAGGTGTGTTTGTGTCATTGGATGATCAATTAGGTCATTTTCGTCCTCCCTAGGCTTATTCTTGTCCAATTAGGGTTTTTAACCAATCTTGTGCATCCAATAGGTGTGTTTGTGTCATTGGATGATCAATTAGGTCATTTTCGTTCTCCCTAGGCATATTCTTGTCCAATTAGGGTTTTTAACCAATCTTGTGCATCCAATAGGTGTGTTTGTGTCATTGGATGACCAATTAGGTCATTTTCGTCCTCCCTAGGCATATTCTTGTCCAACTAGGGTTTTTAACCAATCTTGTGCATCCATTAGGTGTGTTTGTGGCAATGGATGATCAATTAGGTCATTTTTGTCCACCCTAGGCTTATTCTAGTCAAATTAGGGTTTTTAACCAATCTTGTGCATCCAATAGGTGTGTTTGTGTCATTGGATGATCAATTAGGTCATTTTCGTCCTCCCTAGGCTTATTCTTGTCCAATTAGGGTTTTTAACCAATCTTGTGCATCCAATAGGTGTGTTTGTGTCATTGGATGATCAATTAAGTCATTTTCGTCCTCCCTAGGCTTATTCTTGTCAAATTAGGGTTTTTAACCAATCTTGTGCATCCAATAGGTGTGTTTGTGTCATTGGATGATCAATTAGGTCATTTTCGTCCTCCCTAGGCATATTCTTGTCCAATTAGGGTTTTTAACCAATCTTGTGCATCCAATAGGTGTGTTTGTGTTATTGGATTAACATTTAGGTCATATTCGTCCTCCCTAGGCATATTCTTGTCCAATTAGGGTTTTTAACCAATCTTGTGCATCCAATAGGTGTGTTTGTGTCATTGGATGATCAATTAGGTCATTTTCGTCCTCCCTAGGCATATTCTTGTCCAATTAGGGTTTTTAACCAATCTTGTGCATCCAATAGGTGTGTTTGTGTCATTGGATGATCAATTAGGTCATTTTCGTCCTCCCTAGGCTTACTCTTGTCCAATTAGGGTTTTTAACCAATCTTGTGCATCCAATAAGTTCATTAGTGTCATTGGATGATCAATTAGGTCATTTTCGTTCTCCCTAGGCAGGTTCGTGTCCAACTAGGGTTTTTAACCAATCTTGTGCATCCAATAGGTGTGTTTGTGTCATTGGATGATCAATTAGGTCATTTTCGTCCTCCCTAGGCTTATTCTTGTCCAATTAGGGTTTTTAACCAAACTTGTGCATCCAATAAGTTGAGTTGTGTCATTGGATTAACATTTAGGTCATTTTCGTTCTCCCTAGGCTTATTCTTGTCCAATTAGGGTTTTTAACCAATCTTGTGCATCCAATAAGTTCATTTGTGTTATTGGATTAACATTTAGGTCATATTCGTCCTCCCTAGGCATATTCTTGTCCAACTATGGTTTTTAACCAATCTTGTGCATCCAATAGGTGTGTTTGTGTCATTGGATGATCAATTAGGTCATTTTCGTCCTCCCTAGGCATATTCTTGTCCAATTAGGGTTTTTAACCAATCTTGTGCATCCAATAGGTGTGTTTGTGTCATTGGATGATCAATTAGGTCATTTTCGTCCTCCTTAGACATATTCTTGTCCAATTAGGGTTTTTAACCAATCTTGTGCATCCAATAGGTGTGTTTGTGTTATTGGATGATCAATTAGGTCATTTTCGTCCTCCCTAGGCTTATTCTTGTCCAATTAGGGTTTTTAACCAATCTTGTACATCCAATAAGTTCATTTGTGTCATTGGATTAACATTTAGGTCATTTTCGTCCTCCCTAGGCATATTCTTGTCCAATTAGAGTTTTTAACCAATCTTGTGCATCCAATAGGTGTGTTTGTGTCATTGGATGATCAATTAGGTCATTTTTGTCCTTTCTGTGCTTATTCTTGTCCAATTTGGGTTTTTAACCAATCTTGTGCATCCAATAGGTGTGTTTGTGTCATTGGATGATCAATTAGGTCATTTTCGTCCTCCCTAGGCTTATTCTTGTCCAATTAGGGTTTTTAACCAATCTTGTGCATCCAATAGGTGTGTTTGTGTCATTGGATGATCAATTAGGTCATTTTCGTCCTCCCTTGACTTATTCTTGTCCAATTAGGGTTTTTAACCGATCTTGGGCATCCAATAGGTGTGTTTGTGTCATTGGATGATCAATTAGGTCATTTTCGTCCTCCCTAGGCTTATTCTTGTCCAATTAGGGTTTTTAACTAATCTTGTGCATCCAATAAGTTCATTTGTGTCATTGGATGATCAATTAGGTCATTTTTGTCCTCCCTAGGCATATTCATGTCCAACAAGGGTTTTTAACCAATCTTGTGCATCCAATAGGTGTGTTTGTGTCATTGGATGATCAATTAGGTCATTTTCGTCCTCCCTAGGCTTATTCTTGCCCAATTAGGGTTTTTAACCAATCTTGTGCATCCAATAAGTTGAGTTGTGTCATTGGATTAGCATTTAGGTCATTTTCGTCCTCCCTAGGCTTATTCTTGTCCAATTAGGGTTTTTAACCAATCTTGTGCATCCAACAAGTTTGTTTATGTCATTGAATTAATATTTAGGTCATTTTCGTCCTCCCTAGGCATATTCTTGTCCAATTAGGGTTTTTAACCAATATTGTGCATCCAATAGGTGTGTTTGTGGCAATGGATGATCAATTAGGTCATTTTCGTCCTCCCTAGGCTTATTCTTGTCCAATTAGGGTTTTTAACCAATCTTGTGCATCCAATAGGTGTGTTTGTGTCATTGGATGATCAATTAGGTCATTTTCGTCCTCCCTAGGCATATTCTTGTCCAACTAGGGTTTTTAACCAATCTTGTGCATCCAATAAGTTCATTTGTGTCATTGGATGATCAATTAGGTCATTTTCATCCTCCCTAGCCATATTCTTGTCCAACAATGGTTTTTAACCAATCTTGTGCATCCAATAGGTGTGTTTGTGTCATTGGATGATCAATTAGGTCATTTTCGTCCTCCCTAGGCTTATTCTTGTCCAATTAGGGTTTTTAACCAATCTTGTGCATCCAATAGGTGTGTTTGTGTCATTGGATGATCAATTAGGTCATTTTCGTCCTCCCTAGGCTTATTCTTGTCCAATTAGGGTTTTTAACCAATCTTGTGCATCCAATAGGTGTGTTTGTGTCATTGGATGATCAATTAGGTCATTTTCGTCCTCCCTGGGCTTATTCTTGTCCAATTAGGGTTTTTAATAAATCTTGTGCATCCAATAAGTTCATTTGTGTCATTGGATGATCAATTAGGTCATTTTCGTCCTCCCTAGGCATATTCTTGTCCAACTAGGGTTTTTAACCAATCTTGTGCATCCAATAGGTGTGTTTGTGTCATTGGATGATCAATTAGGTCATATTCGTCCTCCCTAGGCTTATTCTTGTCCAATTAGGGTTTTTAACCAATCTTGTGCATCCAATAGGTGTGTTTGTGTCATTGGATGATCAATTAGGTCATTTTCGTCCTCCCTAGGCTTATTCTTGTCCAATTAGGGTTTTTAACCAATTTTGTGCATCCAATAGGTGTGTTTGTTTCATTGGATGATCAATTAGGTCTTTTTCGTCCTCCCTAGGCATATTCTTGTCCAACTAGGGTTTTAAACTAATCTTGTGCATCCAATAGGTGTGTTTGTGTCATTGGATGATTAATTAGGTCATTTTCGTCCTCCCTAGGCTTATTCTTGTCCAATTAGGGTTTTTAACCAATCTTGTGCATCCAATAGGTGTGTTTGTGGCAATGGATGATCAATTAGGTCATTTTCGTCCTCCCTAGGCATATTCTTGTCCAATTAGGGTTTTTAACCAATCTTGTGCATCCAATAGGTGTGTTTGTGTCATTGGATGATCAATTAGGTCATTTTCGTCCTCCCTAGGCTTATTCTTGTCCAATTAGGGTTTTTAACCAATCTTGTGCATCCAATAGGTGTGTTTGTGTCATTGGATGATCAATTGGGTCATTTTCTTCCTCCCTAGGAATATTTTTATCCAATTAGGGTTTTTAACAATTCTTGTGCATCCAATAGGTTTGTTTGTTTCATTGAATTAATATTTAGGTCATTTTTGTCCTCTCTAGGCATATTCTTGTCCAATTAGGGTTTTTAACCAATCTTGTGCATCCAATAAGTTTGTTTGTGTCAATGAATTAATATTTAGGTCATTTTTGTCCTCCCTAGGCATATTCTTGTCCAATTAGGGTTTTTAACCAATCTTGTGCATCCAATAGGTGTGTTTGTGTCATTGGATGATCAATTAGGTCATTTTCGTCCTCCCTAGGCTTATTCTTGACCAATTAGGGTTTTTAACCAATCTTATGCATCCAATAGGTGTGTTTGTGTCATTGGATGATCAATTAGGTCATTTTCGTCCTCCCTAGACTTATTCTTGTCCAATTAGGGTTTTTAACCAATCTTGTGCATCCAATAGGTGTGTTTGTGTCATTGGATGATCAATTAGGTCATTTTCGTCCTCCCTAGGCTTATTATTGTCCAATTAGGGTTTTTAACCGATCTTGTGCATCCAATAGGTGTGTTTGTGTCATTGGATGATCAATTAGGTCATTTTCGTCCTCCCTAGGCATATTCTTGTCCAATTAGGGTTTTTAACCAATCTTGTGCATCCAATAGGTGTGTTTGTGTCATTGGATGATCAATTAAGTCATTTTCGTCCTCCCTAGGCTTATTATTGTCCAATTAGGGTTTTAAACCAATCTTGTGCATCCAATAAGTTGAGTTGTGTCATTGGATCAACATTTATGTCATTTTCGTCCTCCCTAGGCTTATTCTTGTCCAATTAGGTTTTTTAACCAATCTTGTGCGTCCAATACGTTCATTTGTGTCATTGGATTAACATTTAGGTCATTTTCGTCCTCCCTAGGCATATTCTTGTCCAATTAGAGTTTTAGACCAATCTTGTGCATCCAATTGGTGTGTTTGTGTCATTGGATGATCAATTAGGATATTTTCGTCCTCCCTAGGCTTATTCTTGTCCAATTAGGGTTTTTAACTAATCTTGTGCATCCAATAAGTTCATTTGTGTCATTGGATGATCAATTAGGTCATTTTCGTCCTCCCTAGGCATATTCTTGTCAAATTAGTTTTTTTAAACAATCTTGTGCATCCAATAAGTTGAGTTGTGTCATTGGATTGACATTTACGTCATTTTCGTCCTCCCTAGGCATATTCTTGTCCAATTAGGGTTTTTAACCAATCCTGTGCATCCAATAGGTGTGTTTGTGTCATTGGATGATCAATTAGGTCATTTTCGTCCTCCCTAAGCATATTCTTGTCCAATTAGGGTTTTTAACGAATCTTGTGCATCCAATTGGTGTGTTTGTGTCATTGGATGATCAATTAGGTCATTTTCGTCCTCCCTAGGCTTATTCTTGTCCAATTAGGGTTTTTAACCAATCTTGTGCATCCAATAAGTTGAGTTGTATCATTGAATTAATATTTAGGTCATTTTCGTCCCCCCTAGGCATATTCTTGTCCAATTAAGGTTTTTAACCAATCTTGTGCATCCAATAGGTGTGTTTGTGTCATTGGATGATCAATTAGGTCATTTTCGTCCTCCCTAGGCTTATTCTTGTCCAATTAGGGTTTTTAACCAATCTTGTGCATCCAATAGGTGTGTTTGTGTCATTGGATGATCAATTAGGTCATTTTCGTCGTCCCTAGGCATATTCTTGTCCAATTAGGGTTTTTAACCAATCTTGTGCATCCAATAGGTGTGTTTGTGTCATTGGATGATCAATTAGGTTATTTTCGTCCTCCCTAGGCTTATTCTTGTCCAATTAGGGTTTTTAACTAATCTTGTGCATCCAATAAGTTCATTTGTGTCATTCGAAGTTCAATTAGGTCATTTTCGTCCTCCCTAGGCATATTCTTGTCCAATTAGGGTTTTTAACCAATCTTGTGCATCCAATAGGTGTGTTTGTGTCATTGGATGATCAATTAGGTCATTTTCGTCCTCCCTAGGCTTATTCTTGTCCAATTAGGGTTTTTAACCGATCTTGTGCATCCAATAGGTATTTTTGTGTCATTGGATGATCAATTAGGTCATTTTCGTCCTCCCTAGGCTTATTCTTGTCCAATTAGAGTTTCTAACCAATCTTGTGCATCCAATAAGTTGAGTTGTGTCATTGGAATAACATTTAGGTCATTTTCGTCATCCCTAGGCTTATTCTTGTCCAATTAGGGTTTTTAACCAATCTTGTGCATCCAATAGGTGTGTTTGTGTCATTGGATGATCAATTAGGTCATTTTCGTCCTCCCTAGGCTTATTCTTGTCCAATTAGGGTTTTTAACCAATCTTCTGCATCCAATAAGTTGAGTTGTGTCATTGGATTAAAATTTAGGTCATTTTCGTCCACCCTAGGCATATTCTTGTCCAATTAGGGTTTTTAATCAATCTTGTGCATCCAATAGGTGTGTTTGTGTCATTGGATGATCAATTAGGTCATTTTCGTCCTCCCTAGTCTTATTCTTGTCCAATTAGCGTTTTTAACCAATCTTGTGCATCCAATAGGTGTGTTTGTGTCATTGGATGATCATTTAGGTCATTTTCGTCCTCCCTAGGCATATTCTTGTCCAATTAGGGTTTTTAACGAATCTTGTGCATCCAATAGGTGTGTTTGTGTCATTGGATGATCAATTAGGTCATTTTCGTCCTCCCTAGGCATATTCTTGTCCAATTAGGGTTTTTAACCAATCTTGAGCATCCAATAGGTGTGTTTGTGTCATTGGATGATCAATTAGGTCACTTTCGTCCTCCCTAGGCTTATTCTTGTCCAATTAGGTTTTTAACCGATCTTGTGCATCCAATAGGTGTATTTGTGTCATTGGATGATCAATTAGGTCATTTTCGTCCTCCCTAGGCATATTCTTGTCCAATTAGGGTTTTTAACCAATCTTGTGTACCAATAGGTGTGTTTGTGTCATTAGATGATCAATTAGGTCATTTTCGTCCTCCCTAGACTTATTCTTGTCCAATTAGGGTTTTTAACCAATGTTGTACATCTAATAAGTTCATTTGTGTCATTGGATTAACATTTAGGTCATTTTCGTCCTCCCTAGGCATATTCTTGTCCAATTAGGGTTTTTAACCCATCTTGTGCATCCAATAGGTGTGTTTGTGTCATTGGATGATCAATTAGGTCATTTTCGTCCTCCCTAGGCTTATTCTTGTCCAATTAGGGTTTTTAACCAATCTTGTGCATCCAATAGGTGTGTTTGTGTCATTGGATGATCAATTAGGTCATTTTCGTCCTCCCTAGGCATATTCTTGTCCAATTAGGGTTTTTAACCAATCTTGTGCATCCAATAGGTGTGTTTGTGTTATTGGATGATCAATTTGGTCACTTTCGTCCTCCCTAGGCTTATTCTTTTCCAATAAGGGTTTTTAACCGATCTTGTGCATCCAATAGGTGTGTTTGTGTCATTGGATGATCAATTAGGTCATTTTCGTCCTCCCTAGGCATATTCTTGTCCAATTAGGGTTTTTAACCAATCTTGTGCATCCAATAGGTGTGTTTGTGTCATTAATTGATCAATTAGGTCATTTTCGTCCTCCCTAGGCTTATTCTTGTCCAATTAGGGTTTTTAACCAATCTTGTGCTTCCAATAAGTTGATTTGTGTCATTGGATTTACATTATGTCATTTTCGTCCTCCCTAGGCATATTCTTGTCCAATTAGGGTTTTTAACCAATCTTGTGCATCCAATAGGTGTGTTTGTGTCATTGGATGATCAATCAGGTCACTTTCGTCCTCCCTAGGCTTATTCTTGTCCAATTAGGGTTTTTAACCGATCTTGTGCATCCAATAGGTGTGTTTGTGTCATTGGATGATCAATTAGGTCATTTTCGTCCTCCCTAGGCATATTCTTGTCCAATTCGGGGTTTTAATCAATGTTGTGCATCCAATAGGTGTGTTTGTGTCATTGGATGATCAATTAGGTCATTTTCGTCCTTCCTAGCTTATTCTTGTCCAATTAGGGTTTTTAACTAATCTTTTGCATCCAATAAGTTCATTTGTGTCATTGGATTAACATTTAGGTCATTTTCGTCCTCCCTAGGCATATTCTTGTCCAATTAGGGTTTTTAACCAATCTTGTGCATCCAATAACTTTGTTTGTGTCATTGAATTAATATTTAGGTCATTTTCGTCCTCCCTAAGCATATTCTTGTCCAATTAGGGTTTTTAACCAATCTTGTGCATCCAATAGGTGTGTTTGTGTCATTGGATGATCAATTAGGTCATTTTCGTCCTCCCTAGGCTTATTCTTGTCCAATTAGGGTTTTTAACAAATCTTGTGCATCCAATAAGTTCATTTGTGTCATTGGATGATCAATTAGGTCATTTTCTTCCTCTCTAGGCTTATTCTTGTCCAATTAAGGTTTTTAACCAATCAGTGTATCCAATTGGTGTGTTTGTGTCATTGGATGATCAATTAGGTCATTTTCGTCCTCCCTAGGCATATTCTTATCCAATTAGGGTTTTTAACCAATCTTGTGCATCCAATAGGTGTGTTTGTGTCATTGGATGATCAATTAGGTCATTTTCGTCCTCCTTAGGCTTATTCTTGTCCAATTAGGGTTTTTAACCAATCTTGTGCATGCAATAAGTTCATTTGTGTCATTGGATGATCAATTAGGTCATTTTCGTCCTCCATAGGCATATTCTTGTCCAACTAGGGTTTTAAACCAATCTTGTGCATCCAATAGGTGTGTTTGTGTCATTGGATGATCAATTAGGTCATTTTCGTCCTCCCTAGGCTTATTCTTGTCCAATTAGGGTTTTTAACCAATCTTGTGCATCCAATAGGTGTGTTTGTGTCATTGGATGATCAATTAGGTCATTTTCGTCATCCCTAGGCATATTCTTGTCCAATTAGGGTTTTTAACCAATCTTGTGCATCCAATAACTTTGATTGTGTCATTGAATTAATATTTAGGTCATTTTCGTCCTCCCTAGGCATATTCTTGTCCAATTAGGGTTTTTAACCAATCTTGTGCATCCAATAGGTGTGTTTGTGTCATTGGATGATCAATTAGGTCATTTTCGTCCTCTCTAGGCTTATTCTTGTCCAATTAGGGTTTTTAACCAATCTTGTGCATCCAATAGGTGTGTTTGTGTCATTGGATGATAAATTATTTCATTTTCGTCCTCCCTAGGCTTATTCTTGCCCAATTAGGGTTTTTAACCAATCTTGTGCATCCAATAAGTTCATTTGTGTCATTGGATTAACATTTAGGTCATTTTTGTCCTCCCTAGGCATATTCTTGTCCAATTAGGGTTTTTAACCAATCTTGTGCTTCCAATAGGTGTGTTTGTGTCATTGAATGATCACTTAGGTCATTTTCGTCCTCACTAGGCTTATTCTTGTCCAATTAGGGTTTTTAACCAATCTTGTGCATCCAATAGGTGTGTTTGTGTCATTGGATGATCACTTAGGTCATTTTCGTCCTCAGTAGGCTTATTCTTGTCCAATTAGTGTTTTTAACCAATCTTGTGCATCCAATAGGTGTGTTTGTGTCATTGGATGATCAATTAGGTCATTTTCGTCCTCCCTATGCTTATTCTTGTCCAATTAGGGTTTTTAACAAATCTTGTGCATCCAATAAGTTCATTTGTGTCATTGGATGATCAATTAGGTCATTTTCGTCCTCCCTAGGCATATTCTTGTCCAATAAGGGTTTTTAACTAATCTTGTGCATCCAATAAGTTCATTTGTGTCATTGGATGATCAATTAGGTCATTTTCGTCCTCCCTAGGCTTATTCTTGTCCAATTAGGGTTTTTAACCAATCTTGTGCATCCAATAGGTGTGTTTGTGTCATTGGATGATCAATTAGGTCATTTTCGTCCTCCCTAGGCTTATTCTTGTCCAATTAGGGTTTTTAACCAATCTTGTGCATCCAATAGGTGTGTTTGTGTCATTGGATGATCAATTAGGTCATTTTTGTCCTCCCTAGGCTTATTTTTGTCCAATTAGTGTTTTTAACCAATCTTGTGCATCCAATAAGTTCATTTGTGTCATTGGATGATCAATTAGGTCATTTTCATCCTCCCTAGGCATATTCATGTCCAACTATGGTTTTTAACCAATCTTGTGCATCCAATAGGTGTGTTTGTGTGATTGGATGATCAATTAGGTCATTTTCGTCCTCCCTAGGCTTATTCTTGTCCAATTAGGGTTTTTAACCAATCTTGTGCATCCAATAGGTGTGTTTGTGTCATTGGATGATCAATTAGGTCATTTTCGTCCTCCCTAGGCTTATTCTTGTCCAATTAGGGTTTTTAACCAATCTTGTGCATCCAATAGGTGTGTTTGTGTCATTGGATGATCAATTAGGTCATTTTTATCCTCCCTAGGCTTATTCTTGTCCAATTAGGATTTTTAACCAATCTTGTGCATCCAATAGGTGTTTTGTGTCATTGGATGATCAATTAGGTCATTTTCGTCCTCCCTAGGCTTATTCTTGTCCAATTAGGGTTTTTAACCAATCTTGTGCATCCAATAGGTGTGTTTGTGTCATTGGATGATCAATTAGGTCATTTTCGTCCTCCCTAGGCTTATTCTTGTCCAATTAGGGTTTTTAACCAATCTTGTGCATCCAATAGGTGTGTTTGTGTCATTGGATGATCAATTAGGTCATTTTCGTCCTCCTTAGCCATATTCTTGTCCAATTAGGGTTTTTAACCAATCTTGTGCATCCAATAAGTTCATTTGTGTCATTGGATGATCAATTAGGTCATTTTCGTCCTCCCTAGGCATATTCTTGTCCAACTAGGGTTTTAAACCAATCTTGTGCATCCAATAGGTGTGTTTGTGTCATTGGATGATCAATTAGGTCATTTTCGTCCTCCCTAGGCTTATTCTTGTCCAATTAGGGTTTTTAACCAATCTTGTGCATCCAATAGGTGTGTTTGTGTCATTGGATGATCAATTAGGTCATTTTCGTCCTCCCTAGGCTTATTCTTTTCCAATTAGGGTTTTTAACCAATCTTGTGCATCCATTAGGTGTGTTTGTGTCATTGGATGATCAACTAGGTCATTTTCATCCTACCTAGGCTTATTCTTGTCCAATTAGGGTTTTTAACCAATCTTGTGCATCCAATAAGTTTGTTTGTGTCATTGAATTAATTTTTAGGTCATTTTCGTAGTCCCTAGGCATATTCTTGTCCAATTAAGGTTTTTAACCAATCTTGTGCATCCAATAGGTGTGTTTGTGTCATTGGATGATCAATTAGGTCATTTTCGTCCTCCCTAGGCATATTCTTGTCCAATTAGGGTTTTTAACCTATCTTGTGCTTCCAATAGGTGTGTTTGTGTCATTGGATGATCAATTAGGTCATTTTCGTCCTCCCTAGGCTTATTCTTGTCCAATTATGGTTTTTAACCAATCTTGTGCATCTAACAAGTTTGTTTATGTCATTGAATTAATATTTAGGTCGTTTTCGTCCTCCCTAGGCATATTCTTGTCCAATTAGGGTTTTAACAATCTTCTGCATCCAATAGGTGTTTTTGTGTCATTGGATGATCAATTAGGTCATTTTCGTCCTCCCTAGGCATATTCTTGTCCAATTAGGGTTTTTAACCAATCTTGTGCATCCAATAGGTGTGTTTGTGTCATTGGATGATCAATTAGGTCATTTTCGTCCTCCCTAGGCTTATTCTTGTCCAATTAGGGTTTTTAACCAATCTTGTGCATCCAATAGGTGTGTTTGTGTCATTGGATGATCAATTAGGTCATTTTCGTCCTCCCTAAGCTTATTCTTGTCCAATTAGGGTTTTTAACTAATCTTGGGCATCCAATAAGTTCATTTGTGTCAATGGATTAACATTAAGGTCATTTTCGTCCTCCCTAGGCTTATTCTTGTCCAATTAGGGTTTTTAACCAATCTTGTGCATCCAATAAGTTCATTTGTGTCATTGGATTAACATTTAGGTCATTTTCGTCCTCCCTAGGCATATTCTTGTCCAATTAGGGTTTTTAACCAATCTTGTGCATCCAATAGGTGTGTTTGTGTCATTGGATGATCAATTAGGTCATTTTGATCCTCCCTAGGCTTATTCTTGTCCAATTAGGGTTTTTAACTAATCTTGTGCATCCAATAAGTTCATTTGTGTCATTGGATTAACATTTAGGTCATTTTCGTCCTCCCTAGTCATATTCTTGTCCAATTAAGGTTTTTAACCAATCTTGTGCATCCAATAGGTGTGTTTGTGTCATTGGATGATCAATTAGGTCATTATCGTCCTCCCTAGGCGTATTCTTGTCCAATTAGGGTTTTTAACCAATCTTGTGCATCCAATAGGTGTGTTTGTGTCATTGGATGATCAATTAGGTCATTTTCGTCCTCCCTAGGCTTATTCTTGTCCAATTAGGGTTTTTAACCAATCTTGTGCATCCAATAGGTGTGTTTGTGTCATTGGATGATCAATTAGATCATTTTGATCCACCCTAGGCTTTTTCTTGTCCAATTAGGGTTTTTAACCAATCTTGTGCATCCAATAAGTTGATTTCTGTCGTTGAATTAACATTTAGGTCATTTTCGTCCTCCCTAGACATATTCTTGTCCAATTAGGGTTTTTAACCAATCTTGTGCAACCAATGGGTGTGTTTGTATCATTGGATGATCAATTAGGTAATTTTCTTCCTCCCTAGGATTATTCTTATCCAATTAGGGTTTTTAACCAATCTTGTGCATCCAATACGTGTGTTTGTGTCGTTGGATGATCAATTACGTCATTTTGATCCTCCCTAGGCTTATTCTTGTCCAATTAGGGTTTTCAACCAATCTTGTGCATCCAATAAGTTCATTTGTGTCATTGGATTAACATTTAGGTCATTTTCGTCCTCCCTAGGCATATTCTTGTCCAATTAGGGTTTTTAACCAATCTTGTGCTTCCAATAGGTGTGTTTGTGTCATTGGATGATCAATTAGGTCATATTCGTCCTCCCTAGGCTTATTCTTGTCCAATTAGGGTTTTTAACCAATCTTGTGCATCCAATAGGTGTGTTTGTGTCATTGGATGATCAATTAGGTCATTTTCGTCCTCCCTAGGCTTATTCTTGTCCAATTAGGGTTTTTAACCAATCTTGTGCATCCAATAGGTGTGTTTGTGTCATTGGATGATCAATTAGGTCATTTTCGTCCTCCCTAGGCTTATTCTTGTCCAATTAGGGTTTTTAACCAATCTTGTGCATCCAATAGGTGTGTTTGTGTCTTTGGATGATCAATTAGGTCATTTTCGCCCTCCGTAGGCCTATTCTTGTCCAATTAGGGTTTTTAACCAATCTATTGCATCCGATAAGTTTGTTTGTGTCATTGAATTAATATTTAGGTCATTTTCGTCTTCCCTAGGCATATTCTTGTCCAATTAGGGTTTTTAACCAATCTTGTGCATCCAATAGGTGTGTTTGTGTCATTGGATGATCAATTAGGTTATTTTCGTCCTCCCTAGGCTTATTCTTGTCCAATTAGGGTTTTTAACCAATCTTGTGCATCCAACAAGTTGAGTTGTGTCATTGGATTAACATTTAGGTCATTTTCGTCCTCCCTAGGCATATTCTTGTCCAATTAGGGTTTTTAACCAATCTTGTGCATCCAATAGGTGTGTTTGTGTCATTGGATGATCAATTAGGTCATTTTCGTCCTCCCTAGGCTTATTCTTGTCCAATTAGGGTTTTTAACCAATCTTGTGCATCCAATAGGTGTGTTTGTGTCATTGGATGATCAATTAGGTCATTTTCGTCCTCCCTAGGCTTATTCTTGTCCAATTAGGGTTTTTAACCATTCTTGTGCATCCAATAGGTGTGTTTGTGTCATTGGATGATCAATTAGGTCATTGTTGTCCTCCCTAGGCTTATTCTTGTCCAATTAGGGTTTTTAACCAATCTTGTGCATCCAATAGGTGTGTTTGTGTCATTGGATGATCAATTAGGTCATTTTCGTCCTCCCTAGGCTTATTCTTGTCCAATTAGGGTTTTTAACCAATCTTGTGCATCCAATAAGTTCATTTGTGTCATTGGATGATAAATTTGGTCATTTTCGTCCTCCATAGGCATATTCTTGTCCAACTAGGGTTTTAAACCAATCTTGTGCATCCAATAGGTGTGTTTGTGTCATTGGATGATCAATTAGGTCATTTTCGTCCTCCCTAGGCTTATTCTTGTCCAATTAGGGTTTTTAACCAATCTTGTGCATCCAATAGGTGTGTTTGTGTCATTGGATGATCAATTAGGTCATTTTCGTCCTCCCTAGGCTTATTCTTGTCCAATTAGGGTTTTTAACCAATCTTGTGCATCCCATAAGTTGAGTTGTTTCATTGAATTAACATTTAGGTCATTTTCGTCCTCCCTATGCTTATTCTTCTCCAATTAAGGTTTTTAACAAATCTTGTGCGTCCAATAAGTTCATTTGTGTCATTCGATTAACATTTAGGTCATTTTCGACGTCCTCCCTAGGCATATTCTTGCCCAATTAGGGTTTTTAACCAATCTTGTGTATCCAATAGGTGTGTTTGTGTCATTGGATGATCAATTAGGTCATTTTCGTCCTCCCTAGGCTTATTCTTGTCCAATTAGGGTTTTTAACCAATCTTGTGCATCCAATAGGTGTGTTTGTGTCATTGGATGATCAATTAGGTCATTTTCGTCCTCCCTAGGCTTATTCTTGTCCAATTAGGGTTTTTAACCAATCTTGTGCATCCAATAAGTTGAGTTGTGTCATTGGATTAACATTAAGGTCATTTTCATTCTCCCTAGGCTTATTCTTGTCCAATTAGGGTTTTTAACCAATCTTGTGCATCCAATAGGTGTGTTTGTGTCATTGGATGATCAATTAGGTCATTTTCGTCCTCCCTAGGCTTATTCTTGTCCAATTAGGGTTTTTAACCAATCTTGTGCATCCAATAGGTGTGTTTGTGTCATTGGATGATCAATTAGGTCATTTTCGTCCTCCCTAGGCTTATTCTTGTCCAATTAGGGTTTTTAACCAATCTTGTGCATCCAATAGGTGTGTTTGTGTCATTGGATGATCAATTAGGTCATTTTTGTCCTCCCTAGACTTATTCTTGTCAAATTAGGGTTTTTAACCAATCTTGGGCATCCAATAACTTTGCTTGTGTCATTGAATTAATATTTAGGTCATTTTCGTCCTCCCTAGGCATATTCTTGTCCAATTAGGGTTTTTAACCAATCTTGTGCATCCAATAGGTGTGTTTGTGTCATTGGATGATCAATTAGGTCATTTTCGTCCTCCCTAGGCATATTCTTGTCCAATTAGGGTTTTTAACCAATCTTGTGCATCCAATAGGTGTGTTTGTGTCATTGGATGATCAATTAGGTTATTTTCTTCCTCCCTATGCATATTCTTGTCCAATTAGGGTTTTTAACTAATCGTGTGCATCCGATAAGTTCATTTGTGTCATTGGATGATCAATTAGGTCATTTTCGTCCTCCCTAGGCATATTCTTGTCCAATTAGGGTTTTTAACCAATCTTGTGCATCCAATAGGTGTGTTTGTGTCATTGGATGATCAATTAGGTCATTTTCGTCCTCCCTAGGCATATTCTTGTCCAATTAGGGTTTTTAACCAATCTTGTGCATCCAATAGGTGTGTTTGTGTCATTGGATGATCAATTAGTTCATTTTCATCCTCCCTAGGCTTATTCTTGTCCGATTAGGGTTTTTAACCAATCTTGTGCATCCAATAAGTTGAGTTGTGTCATTGGATTAACATTTAGGTCATTTTCGTCCTCCCTAGGCTTATTCTTGTCCAATTAGGGTTTTTAACCAATCATGTGCATCCAATAAGTTGAGTTGTGTCATTGGATTAACATTTAGGTCATTTTCGTCCTCCCTAGGCTTATTCTTGCCCAATTAGGGTTTTTAACGAATCTTGTGCATCCAATAAGATGACTTGTGTCATTAGATTAACATTTAGGTCATTTTCGTCCTTCCTAGGCTTATTCTTGTCCAATTAGGGTTTTTAACCAATCATGTGCATCCAATAAGTTTATTTGTGTCATTCGATTAACATTTAGGTCATTTTCGTCCTCCCTAGGCATATTCTTGTCCTATTAGGGGTTTTAACCAATCTTGTGCATCCAATAGGTGTGTTTGTGTCATTGGATGATCAATTAGGTTATTTTCGTCCTCCCTAGGCTTATTCTTGTCCAATTAGGGTTTTTAACCAATCTTGTGCATCCAATAGGTGTGTTTGTGTCATTGGATGACCAATTAGGTCATTTTCTTCCTCCCTAGGCATATTCTTGTCCAATTAGGGTTTTTAACCAATCTTGTGCATCCATTAGGTGTGTTTGTGTCATTGGATGATCAATTAGGTCATTTTCGTCCTCCCTAGGCTTATTCTTGTCCAATTAGGGTTTTTAACCAATCTTGTGCATCCAATAGGTGTGTTTGTGTCATTGGATGATCAATTAGGTCATTTTCGTCCTCCCTAGGCTTATTCTTGTCCAATTAGGGTTTTTAACCAATCTTGTGCATCCAATAAGTTCATTTGTGTAATTGGATTAACATTTAGGTCATTTTCTCCCTCCCTAGGCATATTCTTGTCCAATTAGGGTTTTTAACCAATCTTGTGCATCCAATAGGTGTGTTTGTGTCATTGGACGATCAATTAGGTCATTTTCGTCCTCCCTAGGCTTATTCTTGCCCAATTAGGGTTTTTAACCAATCTTGTGCATCCAATAAGTTCATTTGTGTCATTGGATTAACATTTAGGTCATTTTCGTCCTCCATAGGCATATTCTTGTCCAATTAGGGTTTTTAACCATTCTTGTGCTTCCAATAGGTGTGTTTGTGTCATTGGAAGATCAATTAGGTCATTTTCGTCCTCACTAGGCTTATTCTTGTCCAATTAGGGTTTTTAACCTATCTTGTGCATCCAATAGGTGTGTTTGTGTCATTGGATGATCAATTAGGTTATTTTCGTCCTCCCTAGGCATATTCTTGTCCAATTAGGGTTTTTAACCAATCTTGTGCATCCAATAGGTGTGTTAGTGCCAATGGATGATCAATTAGGTCATTTTCGTCCTCCCTAGGCTTATTCTTGTCCAATTAGGGTTTTTAACAAATCTTGTGCATCCAATAGGTGTGTTTTTGTCATTGGATGATCGATTAGGTCATTTTCGTCCTCCCTAGGCTTATTCTTGCCCAATTAGGGTTTTTAACCAATCTTGTGCATCCAATAAGTTCATTTGTGTCATTGGATTAACATTTAGGTCATTTTCGTCCTCCCTAGGTATATTCTTGTCCAATTAGGGTTTTTAACCAATCTTGTGCTTCAAATAGGTGTGTTTGTGTCATTGGATGATCACTTAGGTCATATTCGTCCTCACTAGGCTTATTCTTGTCCAATTAGGGTTTTTAACCAACCTTGTGCATCCAATAGGTGTGTTTGTGGCAATGGATGATCAATTAGGTCATTTTCGTCCTCCCTAGGCTTATTCTTGTCCAATTAGGGTTTTTAACCAATCTTGTGCATCCAATAGGTGTGTTTGTGTCATTGGATGATCAATTAGGTCATTTTCGTCCTCCCTAGGCTTATTCTTGTCCAATTAGGGTTTTTAACCAATCTTGTGCATCCAATAGGTGTGTTTGTGGCAATCGATGACCAATTAGGTCATTTTCGTCCTCCCTAGGCATATTCTTGTCCAATTAGGGTTTTTAACCAATCTTGTGTTTCCAATAGGTGTGTTTGTGTCATTGGATGATCAATTAGGTCATTTTCGTCCTCCCTAGGCTTGTTCTTGTCCAATTAGGGTTTTTAACCAATCTTGTGCATCCAACAAGTTTATTTGTGTCATTGAATTAATATTTAGGTCATTTTCGTCTTCCCTAGGCATATTCTTGTCCAATTAGGGTTTTTAACCAATCTTGTGCATGCAATAGGTGTGTTTGTGTCATTGGATGATCAATTAGGTCATTTTCGTCCTCCCTAGGCATATTCTTGTCCAATTAGGGTTTTTAACCAATCTTGTGCATCCAATAGGTGTGTTTGTGGCAATGGATGATCAATTAGGTCATTTTCGTCCTCCCTAGGCTTATTCTTGCCCAATTAGGGTTTTTAACCAATCTTGTGCATCCAATAAGTTCTTTTGTGTCATTGGATTAACATTTAGGTCATTTTCGTCCTCCCTAGTCTTATTCTTGTCCAATTAGGGTTTTTATGCAATATTGTGCATCCAATAGGTGTGTTTGTGTCATTGGAGGAACATTTAGGTCATTTTTGTCCTCCCTATGCTTATTCTTGTCCAATTAGGGTTTTTAACCAATCTTGTTCATCCAATAAGTTGATTTGTGTCATTGGATGAACATTTAGGTCATTTTCGTCCTCCCTAGGCTTATTCTTGTCCAATTAGGGTTTTTATGCAATATTGTGCATCCAATAGGTGTGTTTGTGTCATTGGACGAACATTTATGTCATTTCCGTTCTCCCTAGGCTTATTCTTGTCCAATTAGGGTTTTTAACCAACCTTGTGCATCCAATAAGTTCATTTGTGTCATTGGATGAACATTTAGGTAATTTTCGTCCTCCCTAGGTTTATTCTTGTCCAATTAGGGTTTTCAACCAATCTTGTGCATCCAATAAGTTCATTTGTGTCATTGGATGACCATTTAGGTGATTTTCGTCCTCCCTAGGTTTATTCTTGTCCAATTAGGGTTTTTAACCAATCTTGTGCATCCAATAAGTTCATTTGTGTCATTGGATGAACATTTAGGTCATTTTCGTCCTCCCTAGGTTTATTCTTGTCCAATTAGGGTTTTCAACCAATCTTGTGCATCCAATAAGTTCATTTGTGTCATTGGATGACCATTTAGGTGATTTTCGTCCTCCCTAGTCTTATTCTTGTCCAATTAGGGTTTTTAGCCAATCTTGTGCATCCAATAAGTTCATTTGTGTCATTGGATTAACATTTAGGTCATTTTCGTCCTCCCTAGGCATATTCTTGTCCAATTAGGGTTTTTAACCAATCTTGTGCTTCCAATAGGTGTGTTTGTGTCATTGGATGATCAATTAGGTCATTTTGGTCCTCCATAGGCATATTGTTGTCCAATTAGGGTTTTTAACCAATCTTGTGCATGCAATAGGTGTGTTTGTGTCATTGGATGATCAATTAGGTCATTTTCGTCCTCCCTAGGCATATTCTTGTCCAATTAGGGTTTTTAACCAATCTTGTGCATCCAATAGGTGTGTTTGTGGAAATGGATGATCAATTAGGTCATTTTCGTCCTCCCTAGGCATATTCTTGTCTAATTAGGGTTTTTAACCAATCTTGTGCTTCCAATAGGTGTGTTTGTGTCATTGGATGATCAATTAGGTCATTTTCGTCCTCCCTAGGCTTATTCTTGTCCAATTAGGGTTTTTAACCAATCTTGTGCATCCAATAACTTTGTTTGTGTAATTGAATTAATATTTAGGTCATTTTCGTCCTCCCTAGGCATATTCTTGTCCAATTAGGGTTTTTAACCAATCTTGTGCATCCAATAGGTGTGTTTGTGTCATTGGATGATCAATTAGGTCATTTTCGCCCTCCCTAGGCTTATTCTTGTCCAATTAGGGTTTTTAAACAATCTTGTGTATCCAATAAGTTCATTTATGTCATTGGATTAACATTTAGGTCATTTTCGTCATCCCTAGGCTTATTCTTGTCCAATTAGGGTTTTTAACCAATCTTGTGCATCCAATAAGTTCATTTGTGTCATTGGATTAACATTTAGGTCATTTTCGTCCTCCCTAGGCATATTCTTGTCCAATTAGAGTTTTAGACTAATCTTGTGCATCCAATAGGTGTGTTTGTGTCATTGGATGATCAATTAGGTCATTTTCGTCCTCCCTAGGCTTATTCTTGTCCAATTAGGGTTTTTAACCAATCTTGTGCATCCAATAGGTGTGTTTGTGTCATTGGATGATCAATTAGGTCATTTTCGTCCTCCCTAGGCTTATTCTTGTCCAATTAGGGTTTTTAACAAATCTTGTGCATCCAATAAGTTCATTTGTGTCATTGGATGATCAATTAGGTCATTTTCATCCTCCTTAGGCATATTCTTGTCCAACTAGGGTTTTAAACCAATCTTGTGCATCCAATAGGTGTGTTTGTGTCATTGTATGATCAATTAGGACATTTTCGTCCTCCCTAGGCTTATTCTTGTCCAATTATGGTTTTTAACCAATCTTGTGCATCCAATAGGTGTGTTTGTGTCATTGGATGATCAATTAGGTCATTTTCGTCCTCCCTAGGCTTATTCTTGTCCAATTAGGGTTTTTAACCAATCTTGTGAATCCAATAGGTGTGTTTGTGTCATTGGATGATCAATTAGGTCATTTTCGTCCTCCCTAGGCATATTATTGTCCAATTAGGGTTTTTAACCAATCTTGTGCATCCAATAGGTGTGTTTGTGTCATTGGATGATCAATTAGGTCATTTTCGTCCTCCCTAGGCTTATTCTTGTCCAATTAGGGTTTTTAACAAATCTTGTGCATCCAATAAGTTCATTTGTGTCATTGGATGATCAATTAGGTCATTTTTGCCCTCCCTAGGCATATTCTTGTCCAACTAGGGTTTTTAACCAATCTTGTGCATCCAATAGGTGTGTTTGTGTCATTGGATGATCAATTAGGTCATTTTCGTCCTCCCTAGGCTTATTCTTGTCCAATTAGGGTTTTTAACCAATCTTGTGCATCCAATAGGTGTGTTTGTGTCATTGGATGATCAATTAGGTCATTTTCGTCCTCCCTAGACTTATTCATGTCCAATTTGGGTTTTTAACCAATCTTGTGCATCCAATAAGTGTGTTTGTGGCAATGGATGATCAACTAGGTCATTTTCGTCCTCCCTAGGCTTATTCTTGTCCAATTAGGGTTTTTAACCAATCTTGTGCATCCAATAGGTGTGTTTGTGTCATTGGATGATCAATTAGGTCATTTTCGTCCTCCCTAGGCTTATTCTTGTCCAATTAGGGTTTTTAACAAATCTTGTGCATCCAATAAGTTCATTTGTGTCATTGGATGATCAATTAGGTCATTTTCGTCCTCCCTAGGCATATTCTTGTACAACTAGGGTTTTTAACCAAATTTGTGCATCCAATAAGTTCCTTTGTGTCATTGGATGATCAATTAGGTCATTTTCGTCCTCCCTAGGCATATTCTTGTCCAACTAGGGTTTTTAACCAATCTTGTGCATCCAATAGGTGTGTTTGTGTCATTGGATGATCAATTAGGTCATTTTCGTCCTCCCTAGGCTTATTCTTGTCCAATTAGGGTTTTTAACCAATCTTGTGCATCCAATAGGTGTGTTTGTGTCATTGGATGATCAATTAGGTCATTTTCGTCCTCCCTAGGCTTATTCTTGTCCAATTAGGGTTTTTAACCAATCTTGTGCATCCAATAGGTGTGTTTGTATCATTGGGTGATCAATTAGGTCATTTTTGTCCTCCCTAGGCTTATTCTTGTCCAATTAGGGTTTTTAACCAATCTTGTGCATCCAATAGGTGTGTTTGTGTCATTGGATGATCAATTAGGTCATTTTCGTCCTCCCTAGGCTTATTCTTGTCCAATTAGGGTTTTTAACCAATCTTGTGCATCCAATAAGTTGAGTTGTGTCATTAGATTTACATTTAGATCATTTTCGTCGTCCCTAGTCATATTCTTGTCCAATTAGGGTTTTTAACCAATCTTGTGCATCCAATAGGTGTGTTTGTGTCATTGGATGATCAATTAGGTCATTTTTGTCCTCCCTAGGCTTATTCTTGTCCAATTAGGGTTTTTAACCAATCTTGTGCATCCAATAGGTGTGTTTGTGTCATTGGATGATCAATTAGGTCATTTTCGTCCTCCCTAGGCATATTCTTGTCCAATTAGGGTTTTTAACCAATCTTGTGCATCCAATAGGTGTGTTTGTGTCATTGGATGATCAATTAGGTCATTTTCGTCCTCCCTAGACTTATTCTTGTCCAATTAGGGTTTTTAACAAATCTTGTGCATCCAATATGTTCATTTGTGTCATTGGATGATCAATTAGGTCATTTTCGTCCTCCCTAGGCATATTCTTGTCCAAGTAGGGTTATTAACCATTCTTGTGCTTCCAATAGGTGTGTTAGTGTCATTTGATGATCAATTAGGTCATTTTCGTCCTCACTAGGCTTATTCTTGTCCAATTAGGGTTTTTAACCAATCTTGTGCATCCAATAGGTGTGTTTGTGTCATTGGATGATCAATTAGGTCATTTTCGTCCTCCCTAGGCATATTCTTGTCCAATTAGGGTTTTTAACCAATCTTGTGCATCCAATAGGTGTGTTTGTGTCGTTGGATGATCAATTAGGTCATTTTCGTCATCCCTAGGCTTATTCTTGTCCAATTAGGGTTTTTAACCAATCTTGTGCATCCAATAGGTGTGTTTGTGTCATTGGATGATCAATTAGGTCATTTTCGTCCTCCCTAGTCTTATTCTTGTCCAATTAGGGTTTTTAACCAATCTTGTGCATCCAATAGGTGTGTTTGTGTATTTGGATGATCAATTAGGTCATTTTCGCTCTCCCTAGGCATATTCTTGTCCAATTAGGGTTTTTAACCAATCTTGTGCATCCAATAAGTTCATTTGTGTCATTGGATTAACATTTAGGTCATTTTCGTCCTCCCTAGGCATATTCTTGTCCAATTAGGGTTTTTAACCAATCTTGTGCATCCAATAGGTGCGTTTGTGTCATTGGATGATCAATTAGGTCATTTACGTCCTCCCTAGGCTTATTCTTGTCCAATTAGGGTTTTTAACCAATCTTGTGCATCCAATAACTTTGTTTGTGTAATTGAATTAATATTTAGGTCATTTTCGTCCTCCCTAGGCATATTCTTGTCCAATTAGGGTTTTTAACCAATCTTGTGCATCCAATAAGTTCATTTGTGTCATTGGATTAACATTTAGGTCATTTTCGTCCTCCCTAGGCATATTCTTGTCCAATTAGGGTTTTTAACCAATCTTGTGCTTCTAATAGGTGTGTTTGTGTCATTGGATGATCACTTAGGTCATTTTCGTCCTCACTAGGCTTATTCTTGTCAAATTAGGGTTTTTAACCAATGTTGTGCATCCAATAGGTGTGTTTGTGTCATTGGATGATCAATTAGGTCATTTTCGTCCTCCCTAGGCTTATTCTTGTCCAATTGGGGTTTTTAACAAATCTTGTGCATCCAATAAGTTCATTTGTGTCATTGGATGATCAATTAGGTCATTTTCGTCCTCCCTAGGCATATTCTTGTCCAACTAGGGTTTTAAACCAATCTTGAGCATCCAATAGGTGTGTTTGTGTCATTGGATGATCAATTAGGTTATTTTCGTCCTCCCTAGGCTTATTCTTGTCCAATTAGGGTTTTTAACAAATCTTGTGCATCCAATAAGTTCATTTGTGTCATTGGATGATCAATTAGGTCATTTTCGTCCTCCCTAGGCTTATTCTTGTCCAATTAGGGTTTTTAACTAATCTTGTGCATCCAATAACTTTGATTGTGTCATTGAATTAATATTTAGGTCATTTTCGTCCTCCCTAGGCATATTCTTGTCCAATTAGGGTTTTTAACCAATCTTGTGCATCCAATAGGTGTGTTTGTGTCATTGGATGATCAATTAGGTCATTTTCGTCCTCCCTAGGCTTATTCTTGTCCAATTAGGGTTTTTAACCAATCTTGTGCATCCAATAACTTTGTTTGTGTCATTGAATTAATATTTAGGTCATTTTCCTCCTCCCTAGGCATTTTCTTGTCCAATTAGGGTTTTTAACCAATCTTGTGCATCCAATAGGTGTGTTTGTGTCATTGGATGATCTATTAGGTCATTTTCGCCCTCCCTAGGCTTATTCTTGTCCAATTAGGGTTTTTAACCAATCTTTTGCATCCAATAAGTTCATTTGTGTCATTGGATTAACATTTAGGTCATTTGCGTCCTTCCTATGCATATTCTTGTCCAATTAGGGTTTTTAACCAATCTTGTGCTTCCAATAGGTGTGTTTGTGGCAATGGATAATCAATTAGGTCATTTTCGTCCTCCCTAGGCTTATTCTTGTCCAATTAGGGTTTTTAACCAATCTTGTGCATGCAATAGGTGTGTTTGTGTCATTGGATGATCTATTAGGTCAGTTTCGTCCTCCCTAGGCATATTCTTGTCCAATTAGGGTTTTTAACCAATCTTGTGCATCCTATAGGTGTGTTTTTGGCAATGGATGATCAATTAGGTCATTGTCGTCCTCCCTAGGCTTATTCTTGTCCAATTAGTGTTTTTAACCAATCTTGTGCATGCAATAGGTGTGTTTGTGTCATTGGATGATCAATTAGGTCATTTTCGTCCTCCCTAGGCATATTCTTGTCCAATTAGGGTTTTTAACCAATCTTGTGCATCCAATAGGTGTGTTTGTGGCAATGGATGATCAATTAGGTCATTTTCGTCCTCCCTTGGCATATTCTTGTCCAATTAGGGTTTTTAACCAATCTTGTCCATCCAATAGGTGTGTTTGTGTCATTGGATGATCAATTAGGTCATTTTCGTCCTCCCTAGGCTTATTCTTGTCCAATTAGGGTTTTTAACCATTCTTGTGCATCCAACAAGTTTGTTTATGTCATTGAATTAATATTTAGGTCATTTTCGTCCTCCCTAGGCATATTCTTGTCCAATTAGGGTTTTTAACCAATCTTGTGCATGCAATAGGTGTGTTTGTGTCATTGGATGATCAATTAGGTCATTTTCGTCCTCCCTAGGCATATTCTTGTCCAATTAGGGTTTTTAACCAATCTTGTGCATCCAATAGGTGTGTTTGTGGCAATGGATGATCAATTAGGTCATTTTCGTCCTCCCTAGGCTTTTTCTTTTCCAATTAGGGTTTTTAACCAATCTTGTGCATCCAATATGTGTGTTTGTGTCATTGGATGATCAATTAGGTCATTTTCGTCCTCCCTAGGCTTATTCTTGCCCAATTAGGGTTTTTAACCAATCTTGTGCATCCAATAAGTTCATTTGTGTCATTGGATTAACATTTAGGTCATTTTCGTCCTCCCTAGGCATATTCTTGTCCAATTAGGGTTTTTAACCAATCTTGTGCTTCCAATAGGTGTGTTTGTGTCATTGGATGATCACTTAGGTTATTTTCGTCCTCACTAGGCTTATTCTTGTCCAATTAGGGTTTTTAACCAATCTTGTGCATCCAATAGGTGTGTTTGTGGCAATGGATGATCAATTAGGTCATTTTCGTCCTCCCTAGGCTTATTCTTGTCCTATTAGGGTTTTTAACCAATCTTGTGCATGCAATAGGTGTGTTTGTGTCATTGGATGATCAATTAGGTCATTTTCGTCCTCGCTAGGCTTATTCTTGCCCAATTAGGGTTTTTAACCAATCTTGTGCATCCAATAAGTTCATTTGTGTCATTGGATTAACATTTAGGTCATTTTCGTCCTCCCTAGGCATATTCTTGTCCAATTAGGGTTTTTAACCAATCTTGTGCTTCCAATAGGTGTGTTTGTGTCATTGGATGATCACTTAGGTCATTTTCGTCCTCACTAGGCTTATTCTTGTCCAATTAGGGTTTTTAACCAATCTTGTGCATCCAATAGGTGTGTTTGTGGCAATGGATGATCAATTAGGTCATTTTCATCCTCCCTAGGCTTATTCTTGTCCAATTAGGGTTTTTAACCAATCTTGTGCATGCAATAGGTGTGTTTGTGTCATTGGATGATCAATTAGGTCATTTTCGTCCTCCCTAGGCATATTCTTGTCCAATTAGGGTTTTTAACCAATCTTGTGCATCCAATAGGTGTGTTTGTGGCAATGGATGATCAATTAGGTCATTTTTGTCCTCCCTAGGCATATTCTTGTTCAATTAGGATTTTTAACCAATCTTGTGCTTCCAATAGGTGTGTTTGTGTCATTGGATGATCAATTAGGTCATTTTCGTCCTCCCTAGGCTTGTTCTTGTCCAATTAGGGTTTTTAACCAATCTTGTGCATCCAACAAGTTTGTTGATGTCATTGAATTAATATTTAGGTCATTTTCGTCTTCCCTAGGCATATTCTTGTCCAATTAGGGTTTTTAACCAATCTTGTGCATGCAATAGGTGTGTTTGTGTCATTGGATGATCAATTAGGTCATTTTCGTCCTCCCTAGGCATATTCTTGTCCAATTAGGGTTTTTAACCAATCTTGTGCATCCAATAGGTGTGTTTGTGGCAATGGATGATCAATTAGGTCATTTTCGTCCTCCCTAGGCTTATTCTTGCCCAATTAGGGTTTTTAACCAATCTTGTGCATCCAATAAGTTCTTTTGTGTCATTGGATTAACATTTAGGTCATTTTCGTCCTCCCTAGTCTTATTCTTGTCCAATTAGGGTTTTTATGCAATATTGTGCATCCAATAGGTGTGTTTGTGTCATTGGAGGAACATTTAGGTCATTTTTGTCCTCCCTATGCTTATTCTTGTCCAATTAGGGTTTTTAACCAATCTTGTTCATCCAATAAGTTGATTTGTGTCATTGGATGAACATTTAGGTCATTTTCGTCCTCCCTAGGCTTATTCTTGTCCAATTAGGGTTTTTATGCAATATTGTGCATCCAATAGGTGTGTTTGTGTCATTGGACGAACATTTATGTCATTTCCGTTCTCCCTAGGCTTATTCTTGTCCAATTAGGGTTTTTAACCAACCTTGTGCATCCAATAAGTTCATTTGTGTCATTGGATGAACATTTAGGTAATTTTCGTCCTCCCTAGGTTTATTCTTGTCCAATTAGGGTTTTCAACCAATCTTGTGCATCCAATAAGTTCATTTGTGTCATTGGATGACCATTTAGGTGATTTTCGTCCTCCCTAGGTTTATTCTTGTCCAATTAGGGTTTTTAACCAATCTTGTGCATCCAATAAGTTCATTTGTGTCATTGGATGAACATTTAGGTCATTTTCGTCCTCCCTAGGTTTATTCTTGTCCAATTAGGGTTTTCAACCAATCTTGTGCATCCAATAAGTTCATTTGTGTCATTGGATGACCATTTAGGTGATTTTCGTCCTCCCTAGTCTTATTCTTGTCCAATTAGGGTTTTTAGCCAATCTTGTGCATCCAATAAGTTCATTTGTGTCATTGGATTAACATTTAGGTCATTTTCGTCCTCCCTAGGCATATTCTTGTCCAATTAGGGTTTTTAACCAATCTTGTGCTTCCAATAGGTGTGTTTGTGTCATTGGATGATCAATTAGGTCATTTTGGTCCTCCATAGGCATATTGTTGTCCAATTAGGGTTTTTAACCAATCTTGTGCATGCAATAGGTGTGTTTGTGTCATTGGATGATCAATTAGGTCATTTTCGTCCTCCCTAGGCATATTCTTGTCCAATTAGGGTTTTTAACCAATCTTGTGCATCCAATAGGTGTGTTTGTGTCATTGGATGATCAATTAGGTCCTTTACGTCCTCCCTAGGCTTATTCTTGTCCAATTAGGGTTTTTAACCAATCTTGTGCATCCAATAGGTGTGTTTGTGTCATTGGATGATCAATTAGGTCATTTTCGTCCTCCCTAGGCTTATTCTTGTCCAATTAGGGTTTTTAACAAATCTTGTGCATCCAATAAGTTCATTTGTGTCATTGGATGATCAATTAGGTCATTTTCGTCCTCCCTAGGCATATTCTTGTCCAACTAGGGTTTCTAACCAATCTTGTGCATCCAATAAGTTCATTTAGTTCATTGGATGATCAATTAGGTCATTTTCGTCCTCCCTAGGCATATTCTTGTCCAACTAGGGTTTTTAACCAATCTTGTGCATCCAATAGGTGTGTTTGTGTTATTGGATGATCAATTAGGTCATTTTCGTCCTCCCTAGGCTTATTCTTGTCCAATTAGGGTTTTTAACCAATCTTGTGCATCCAATAGGTGTGTTTGTGTCATTGGATGATCAATTAGGTCATTTTCGTCCTCCCTAGGCTTATTCTTGTCCAATTAGGGTATTTAACCAATCTTGTGCATCCAATAACTTTGCTTGTGTCATTGAATTAATATTTAGGTCATTTTCGTCCTCCCTAGGCATATTCTTGTCCAATTAGGGTTTTTAACCAATCTTGTGCATCCAATAGGTGTGTTTGTGTCATTGGATGATCAATTAGGTCATTTTTGTCCTCCTTAGGCATATTCTTGTCCAATTAGGGTTTTTAACCAATCTTGTGCATCCAATAGGTGTGTTTGTGGCAATGGATGATCAATTAGGTCATTTTCGTCCTCCCTAGGCTTATTCTTGTCCAATTAGGGTTTTTAACCAATCTTGTGCATCCAATAGGTGTGTTTGTGTCATTGGATGATCAATTAGGTCATTTTCGTCCTCCCTAGGCTTATTCTTGTCCAATTAGGGTTTTTAACCAATCTTGTGCATCCAATAGGTGTGTTTGTGTCATTGGACGATCAATTAGGTCTTTTTCGTCCTCCCTAGGCATATTCTTGTCAAATTAGGGTTTTTAACCAATCTTGTGCATCCAATAAGTTGAGTTGTGTCATTGGATTAACATTTGGGTCATTTTCGTCCTCCATAGGCTTATTCTTGTCCAATTAGGGTTTTTAACCAATCTTGTGCATCCAATAAGTTGAGCTGTGTCATTGGATTAACATTTAGGTCATTTTCGTCCTCCCTAGGCTTATTCTTGTCCAATTAGGGTTTTTAACCAATCTTGTGCATCCAATAAGTTCATTTGTGTCATTGGATTAACATTTAGGTCATTTTCGTCCTCCCTAGGCATATTCTTGTCCAATTAGGGTTTTTAACCAATCTTGTGTATCCAATAGGTGTGTTTGTGTCATTGGTTGATCAATTAGGTCATTTTCGTGTTGCCTAGGCTTATTCTTGTCCAATTAGGGTTTTTAACCAATCTTGTGCATCCAATAGGTGTGTTTGTGTCATTGGATGATCAATTAGGTCATTTTCGTCCTCCCTAGGCTTATTCTTGTCCAATTAGGGTTTTTAACCAATCTTGTGCATCCAATAACTTTGTTTGTGTGATTGAATTAATATTTAGGTCATTTTCGTCCTCCCTAGGCATATTCTTGTCCAATTAGGGTTTTTAACCAATCTTGTACATCCAATAGGTGTGTTTGTGTCATTGGATGATCAATTAGGTCATTTTCGTCCTCCCTAGGCTTATTCTTGTCCAATTAGGGTTTTTAACCAATCTTGTGCATCCAATAACTTTGTTTGTGTAATTGAATTAATATTTAGGTCATTTTCCTCCTCCCTAGGCATATTCTTGTCTAATTAGGGTTTTTAACCAATCTTGTGCATCTAATAGGTGTGTTTGTGTCATTGGATGATCAATTAGGTCATTTTCGTCCTCCCTAGGCTTATTCTTGTCCAATTAGGGTTTTTAACCAATCTTGTGCATCCAATAGGTGTGTTTGTGTCATTGGATGATCAATTAGGTCATTTTCGTCCTCCCTAGGCTTATTCTTGTCCAATTAGGGTTTTTAACCAATCTTGTGCATCCAATAAGTTCATTTGTGTCATTGGATTAACATTTAGGTCATTTTCGTCCAGCCTAGGCATATTCTTGTCCAATTAGGGTTTTTAACCAATCTTGTGCATCCAATAGGTGTGTTTGTGTCA
This sequence comes from Cicer pinnatifidum, assembly GCA_037974775.1. Lineage (NCBI taxonomy): Eukaryota > Viridiplantae > Streptophyta > Magnoliopsida > Fabales > Fabaceae > Cicer > Cicer pinnatifidum. The sequence goes on along the minus strand of JBBPBR010001640.1, from coordinate 15,294 downwards.
TTGGATGATCAATTAGGTTATTTTCGTCCTCCCTAGGCTTATTCTTGTCCAATTATGGTTTTTAACCAATCTTGTGCTTCCAATAGGTGTGTTTATGTCATTGGATGATCAATTAGGTCATTTTCGTCCTCCCTAGGCATATTCTTGTCCAATTAGGGTTTTTAACCAATCTTGTGCATCCAATAGGTGTGTTTGTGGCAATGGATGATCAATTAGGTCATTTTCGTCCTCCCTAGGCATATTCTTGTCCAATTAGGGTTTTTAACCAATCTTGTGCTTCCAATAGGTGTGTTTGTGTCATTGGATGATCAATTAGGTCATTTTGGTCCTCCCTAGGCTTATTCTTGTCCAATTAGGGTTTTTAACCAATCTTGTGCTTCCAATAGGTGTGTTTGTGTCATTGGATGATCACTTAGGTCATTTTCGACCTCACTAGCCTTATTCTTGTCCAATTAGGGTTTTTAACCAATCGTGTGCATCCAATAGGTGTGTTTGTGGCAATGGATGATCAATTAGGTCATTTTCGTCCTCCCTAGGCTTATTCTTGTCCTATTAGGGTTTTTAACCAATCTTGTGCATGCAATAGGTGTGTTTGTGTCATTGGATGATCAATTAGGTCATTTTCGTCCTCCCTAGGCATATTCTTGTCCAATTAGGGTTTTTAACCAATCTTGAGCATCCAATAGGTGTGTTTGTGGCAATGGATGATCAATTTGGTCATTTTCGTCCTCCCTAGGCATATTCTTGTCCAATTAGGGTTTTTAACCAATCTTGTGCTTCCAATAGGTGTGTTTGTGTCATTGGATGATCAATTAGGTCATTTTCGTCCTCCCTAGGCTTGTTCTTGTCCAATTAGGGTTTTTAACCAATCTTGTGCGTCCAACAAGTTTGTTTATGTCATTGAATTAATATTTAGGTCATTTTCGTCCTCCCTAGGCTTATTCTTGTCCTATTAGGGTTTTTAACCAATCTTGTGCATGCAATAGGTGTGTTTGTGTCATTGGATGATCAATTAGGTCATTTTCGTCCTCCCTAGGCATATTCTTGTCCAATTAGGGTTTTTAACCAATCTTAAGCATCCAATAGGTGTGTTTGTGGCAATGGATGATCAATTTGGTCATTTTCGTCCTCCCTAGGCATATTCTTGTCCAATTAGGGTTTTTAACCAATCTTGTGCTTCCAATAGGTGTGTTTGTGTCATTGGATGATCAATTAGGTCATTTTCGTCCTCCCTAGGCTTGTTCTTGTCCAATTAGGGTGTTTAACCAATCTTGTGCATCCAACAAGTTTGTTTATGTCATTGAATTAATATTTAGGTCATTTTCGTCCTCCCTAGGCATATTCTTGTCCAATTAGGGTTTTTAATCAATCTTGTGCATCCAATAGGTGTGTTTGTGTCATTGGATGATCAATTAGGTCATTTTCGCCCTCGCTAGGCTTATTCTTGTCCAATTAGGGTTTTTAACCAATCTTTTGCATCCAATAAGTTCATTTGTGTCATTGGATTAACATTTAGGTCATTTTCGTCCTCCCTAGGCACATTCTTGTCCAATTAGGGTTTTTAACCAATCTTGTGCTTCCAATAGGTGTGTTTGTGTCATTGGATGATCACTTAGGTCATTTTCGTCCTCACTAGGCTTATTCTTGTCCAATTTGGGTTTTTAACCAATGTTGTGCATCCAATAGGTGTGTTTGTGTCATTGGATGATCAATTAGGTCATTTTCGTCCTCCCTAGGCTTATTCTTGTCCGATTAGGGTTTTTAACAAATCTTGTGCATCCAATAAGTTCATTTGTGTCATTGGATGATCAATTAGGTCATTTTCGTCCTCCCTAGGCATATTCTTGTCCAACTAGGGTTTTAAACCAATCTTGAGCATCCAATAGGTGTGTTTGTGTCATTGGATGATCAATTAGGTCATTTTCGTCCTCCCTAGGCTTATTCTTGTCCAATTAGGGTTTTTAACAAATCTTGTGCATCCAATAAGTTCATTTGTGTCATTGGATGATCAATTAGGTCATTTTCGTCCTCCCTAGGCTTATTCTTGTCCAATTAGGGTTTTTAACCAATGTTGTGCATCCAATAACTTTGATTGTGTCATTGAATTAATATTTAGGTCATTTTCGTCCTCCCTAGGCTTATTCTTGTCCAATTAGGGTTTTTAACCAATCTTGTGCATCCATTAGGTGTGTTTGTGTCATTGGATGATCAATTAGGTCATTTTCGTCCTCCCTAGGCTTATTCTTGCCCAATTAGGGTTTTTAACCAATCTTGTGCATCCAATAAGTTGAGTTGTGTCATTGGATTAGCATTTAGGTCATTTTCGTCCTCTCTAGGCTTATTCTTGTCCAATTAGGGTTTTTAACCAATCTTGTGCATCCAATAAGTTCATTTGTGTCATTGGATTAACATTTAGGTCATTTTCGTCCTCCCTAGGCATATTCTTGTCCAATTAGGGTTTTTAACCAATCTTGTGCATCCAATAAGTTCATTTGTGTCCTTGAATTAACATTTAGGTCATTTTCGTCCTCCCTAGGCATATTCTTGTCCAATTAGGTTTTTTTAACCAATCTTGTGCTTCCAATAGGTGTGTTTGTGTCATTGGATGATCAATTAGGTCATTTTCGTCCTCCCTAGGCTTATTCTTGTCCAATTAGGGATTTTAGCCAATCTTGTGCATCCAATAACTTTGTTTGTGTCAATGAATTAATATTTAGGTCATTTTCGTCCTCCCTAGGCATATTCTTGTCCAATTAGGGTTTTTGACCAATCTTGTGCATCCAATAGGTGTGTTTGTGTCATTGGATGATCAATTAGGTCATTTTCGTCCTCCCTAGGCTTATTCTTGTCCAATTAGGGTTTTTAACCAATCTTGTGCATCCAATAAGTTCATTTGTGTCATTGGATTAACATTTAGGTCATTTTCGTCCTCCCTAGGCATATTCTTGTCCAATTAGGGTTTTTAACCAATCTTGTGCTTCCAATAGGTGTTTTTGTGTCATTGGATGATCAATTAGGTCATTTTCGTCCTCCCTAGGCTTATTCTTGTCGAATTAGGGTTTTTAACCAATCTTGTGCATCCAATAACTTTGTTTGTGTCATTGAATTAATATTTAGGTCATTTTCGTCCTCCCTAGGCATGTTCTTGTCCAACTAGGGTTTTTAGCCAATCTTGTGCATCCAATAGGTGTGTTTGTGTCATTGGATGATCAATTAGGTCATTTTCGTCCTCCCTAGGCTTATTCTTGTCCAATTAGGGTTTTTAACCAATCTTGTGCATCCAATAGGTGAGTTTGTGTCATTGGATTAACATTTAGGTCATTTTTGTCCTCCCTAGGCTTATTCTTGTCCAATTAGGGTTTTTAACCAATCTTGGGCATCCAATAAGTTTGTTTATGTCATTGAATTAATATTTAGGTCATTTTCGTCCTCCCTAGACATATTCTTGTCCAATTAGGGTTTTTAACCAATCTTGTGCATCCAATAGGTGTGTTTGTGTCATTGGATGATCAATTAGGTCATTTTCGTCCTCCCTAGGCTTATTCTTGCCCAATTAGGGTTTTTAACCAATCTTGTGCATCCAATAGGTGTGTTTGTGTCATTGAATTAATATTTAGGTCATTTTCGTCCTCCCTAGGCATATTCTTGTCCAATTAGGGTTTTTAACCAATCTTGGGCATCCAATAGGTGTGTTTGTGTCATTGGATGATCAATTAGGTCATTTACGTCCTCCCTAGGCTTATTCTTGTCCAATTAGGGTTTTTAACCAATCTGGTGCATCCAATAAGTTGAGTTGTGTCATTGGATTAACATTTATGTCATTTTCGTCCTCCCTAGGCTTATTCTTGTCCAATTAGGGTTTTTAACCAATCTTGTGCATCCAATAGGTGTGTTTGTGTCATTGGATGATCAATTAGGTCATTTTCGTCCTCCCTAGGCTTATTCTTGCCCAATTAGGGTTTTTAACCAATCTTGTGCATTCAATAAGTTGAGTTGTGTCATTGGATTAGCATTTAGGTCATTTTCATCCTCCCTAGGCTTATTCTTGTCCAATTAGGGTTTTTAACCAATCTTGTGCATCCAATAAGTTCATTTGTGTCATTGGATTAACATTTAGGTCATTTTCGTCCTCCCTAGGCATATTCTTGTCCAATTAGGGTTTTTAACCAATCTTGTGCTTCCAATAGGTGTGTTTGAGTCATTGGATCATCAATTAGGTCATTTTCGTCCTCCCTAGGCTTATTCTTGTCCAATTAGGGTTTTTAACCAATCTTGTGCATCCAATAAGTTTGTTTGTGTCATTGAATTAATATTTAGGTCATTTTCGTCCTCCCTAAGCTTATTCTTGTCAAATTATGGTTTTTAACCAATCTTGTGCATCCAATAGGTGTGTTTGTGTCATTGGATGATCAATTAGGTCATTTTCGTCCTCCCTAGGCTTATTCTTGTCCAATTAGGGTTTTTAACCAATCTTGTGCATCCAATAAGTTCATTTGTGTCATTGGATTAACATTTAGGTCATTTTCGTCCTCCCTAGGCATATTCTTGTCCAATTAGGGTTTTTAACCAATCTTGTGCATCCAATAGGCGTGTTTTTGTCATTGGATGATCAATTAGGTCATTTTCGTCCTCCCTAGGCTTATTCTTGTCCAATTAGGGTTTTTAACCAATCTTGTGCATCCAATAAGTTCATTTGTGTCATTGGATTAACATTTAGGTCATTTTCGTCCTCCCTAGGCATATTATTGTCCAATTAGGGTTATTAACCAATCTTGTGCATCCAATAGGTGTGTTTGTGTCATTGGATGATCAATTAGGTCATTTTCGTCCTCCCTAGGCATATTCTTGTCCAATTAGGGTTTTTAACCAATCTTGTGCATCCAATAGGTGTGTTTGTGTCGTTGGATGATCAATTAGGTCATTTTCGTCCTCCCTAGGCTTATTCTTGTCCAATTAGCGTTTTTAACCAATCTTGTGCATCCAATAAGTTTGTTTGTGTCATTGGATGATCAATTATGTCATTTTTGTCCTCCCTAGGCATATTCTTGTCCAACTAGGGTTTTTAACCAATCTTGTGCATCCAATAGGTGTGTTTGTGTCATTGGATGATCAATTAGGTCATTTTCGTCCTCCCTAGGCTTATTCTTGTCCAATTAGGGATTTTAACCAATCTTGTGCATCCAACAAGTTTGTTTATGTCATTGAATTAATATTTAGGTCATTTTCGTCCTCCCTAGGCTTATTCTTGTCCAATTAGGGTTTTTAACCAATCTTGTGCATCCAATAGGTGTGTTTGTGTCATTGGATGATCAATTAGGTCATTTTCGTCCTCCCTAGGCTTATTCTTGTCCAATTAGGGTTTTTAACAGTTCTTGTGCATCTAATAGGTGTGTATGTGTCATTGGATGATCAATTAGGTCATTTTCGTCCTCCCTAGGCTTATTCTTGTCCAATTAGGGTTTTTAACCAATCTTGTGCATCCAATAGGTGTGTTTGTGTCATTGGATGATCAATTAGGTCATTTTCGTCCTCCCTAGGCATATTCTTGTCCAATAAGGGTTTTTAACCAATCTTGTGCATCCAATAAGTTTGTCTGTTTCATTGAATTAATATTTAGGTCATTTTCGTCCTCCATAGGCATATTCTTGTCCAATTAGGGTTTTTAACGAATCTTGTGCATCCAATAGGTATGTTTGTGTCATTGAATGATCAATTAGATCATTTTCGTCCTCCCTCGGCTTATTCTTGTCCAATTAGGGTTTTTAACCAATCTTGTGCATCCAATAAGTTGAGTTGTGTCATTGGATTAACATTTAGGTCATTTTCGTCATCCCTAGGCTTATTCTTGTCCAATTAGGGTTTTTAACCAATCTTGTGCATCCAATAGGTGTGTTTGTGTCATTGGATGATCAATTAGGTCATTTACGTCCTCCCTAGGCTTATTCTTGTCCAATTAGGGTTTTTAACCAATCTTGTGCATCCAAGAAGTTGAGTTGTGTCATTGGATTAACATTTAGGTCATTTTTCGTCCTCCCTAGGCTTATTCTTGTCCAATTAGGGTTTTTAACCAATCTTGTGCATCCAATAAGTTCATTTGTGTCATTGGATTAACATTTAGGTCATTTTCGTCCTCCCTAGGCATATTCTTGTCCAATTAGGGTTTTTAACCAATCTTGTGCATCGAATAGGTGTATTTGTGTCATTGGATGATCAATTAGGTTATTTTCTTCCTCCTTAGGCTTATTCTTGTCCAATTAGGGTTTTTAACCAATCTTGTGCATCCAATAGGTGTGTTTGTGTCATTGGATGATCAATTAGGTCATTTTCGTCCTCCCTAGGCATATTCTTGTCCAAATAGGGTTTGTAACCAATCTTGTGCATCCAATAAGTTTGTTTGTTTCATTGAATTAATATTTAGGTCATTTTCGTCCTCCCTAGGCATATTCTTGTCCAATTATGGTTTTTAACCAATCTTGTGCATCCAATAGGTGTGTTTGTGTCATTGGATGATCAATTAGGTCATTTTCGTCCTCCCTAGGCTTATTCTTGTCCAATTAGGGGTTTTAACCAATCTTGTGCATCCAATAAGTTCATTTGTGTCATTGGATGATCAATTAGGGCATTTTCGTCCTCCCTAGGCATATTCTTGTCCAACTAGGGTTTTAAACCAATCTTGTGCATCCAATAGGTGTGTTGGTGTCTTTGGATGATCAATTAGGTCATTTTCGCCCTCCCTAGGCTTATTCTTGTCCAATTAGGGTTTTTAACCAATCTTGTGCATCCAATAAGTTCATTTGTGTCATTGGATTAACATTTAGGTCATTTTCGTCCTCCCTAGGCATATTCTTGTCCAATTAGGGTTTTTAACCAATCTTGTGCTTCCAATAGGTGTGTTTGTGTCATTGGATGATCAATTAGGTCATTTTCGTCCTCCCTAGGCTTGTTCTTGTCCAATTAGGGTTTTTAACCAATCTTGTGCGTCCAACAAGTTTGTTTATGTCATTGAATTAATATTTAGGTCATTTTCGTCCTCCCTAGGCTTATTCTTGTCCTATTAGGGTTTTTAACCAATCTTGTGCATGCAATAGGTGTGTTTGTGTCATTGGATGATCAATTAGGTCATTTTCGTCCTCCCTAGGCATATTCTTGTCCAATTAGGGTTTTTAACCAATCTTGAGCATCCAATAGGTGTGTTTGTGGCAATGGATGATCAATTTGGTCATTTTCGTCCTCCCTAGGCATATTCTTGTCCAATTAGGGTTTTTAACCAATCTTGTGCTTCCAATAGGTGTGTTTGTGTCATTGGATGATCAATTAGGTCATTTTCGTCCTCCCTAGGCTTGTTCTTGTCCAATTAGGGTTTTTAACCAATCTTGTGCATCCAACAAGTTTGTTTATGTCATTGAATTAATATTAAGGTCATTTTCGTCCTCCCTAGGCATATTCTTGTCCAATTAGGGTTTTTAATCAATCTTGTGCATCCAATAGGTGTGTTTGTGTCATTGGATGATCAATTAGGTCATTTTCGCCCTCCCTAGGCTTATTCTTGTCCAATTAGGGTTTTTAACCAATCTTTTGCATCCAATAAGTTCATTTGTGTCATTGGATTAACATTTAGGTCATTTTCGTCCTCCCTAGGCACATTCTTGTCCAATTAGGGTTTTTAAGCAATCTTGTGCTTCCAATAGGTGTGTTTGTGTCATTGGATGATCACATAGGTCATTTTCGTCCTCACTAGGCTTATTCTTGTCCAATTAGGGTTTTTAACCAATGTTGTGCATCCAATAGGTGTGTTTGTGTCATTGGATGATCAATTAGGTCATTTTCGTCCTCCCTAGGCTTATTCTTGTCCGATTAGGGTTTTTAACAAATCTTGTGCATCCAATAAGTTCATTTGTGTCATTGGATGATCAATTAGGTCATTTTCGTCCTCCCTAGGCATATTCTTGTCCAACTAGGGTTTTAAACCAATCTTGAGCATCCAATAGGTGTGTTTGTGTCATTAGATGATCAATTAGGTCATTTTCGTCCTCCCTAGGCTTATTCTTGTCCAATTAGGGTTTTTAACAAATCTTGTGCATCCAATAAGTTCATTTGTGTCATTGGATGATCAATTAGGTCATTTTCGTCCTCCCTAGGCTTATTCTTGTCCAATTAGGGTTTTTAACCAATGTTGTGGATCCAATAACTTTGATTGTGTCATTGAATTAATATTTAGGTCATTTTCGTCCTCCCTAGGCTTATTCTTGTCCAATTAGGGTTTTTAACCAATCTTGTGCATCCAATAGGTGTGTTTGTGTCATTGGATGATCAATTAGGTCATTTTCGTCCTCCCTAGGCTTATTCTTGTCCAATTAGGGTTTTTAACCAATCTTGTGCATCCAATAGGTGTGTTTGTGTCATTGGATGATCAATTAGGTCATTTTCGTCCTCCCTAGGCTTATTCTTGTCCAATTAGGGTTTTTAACCAATCTTTTGCATCCAATAGGTGTGTTTGTGTCATTGGATGACCAATTAGGTCATTTTCGTCCTCCCAAGGCATATTCTTGTCCAATTAGGGTTTTTAACCAATCTTGTGCATCCCATAGGTGTGTTTGTGGCAATGGATGATCAATTAGGTCATTTTCGTCCTCCCTAGGCTTATTCTTGTCCAATTAGGGTTTTTAACCAATCTTGTGCATCCAATAGGTGTGTTTGTGTCATTGGATGATCAATTAGGTCATTTTCGTCCTCCCTAGGCTTATTCTTGTCCAATTAGGGTTTTTAACCAATCTTGTGCATCCAATAGGTGTGTTTGTGTCATTGGATGATCAATTAGGTCATTTTCGTCCTCCCTAGGCTTATTCTTGTCCAATTAGGGTTTTTAACCAATCTTGTGCATCCAATAAGTTGAGTTTTGTCATTGGATTAACATTTAAGTCATTTTCGTCCTCCCTAGGCTTATTCTTGTCCACTTAGGGTTTTTAACCAATCTTGTGCATCCAATAGGTGTGTTTGTGTCATTGGATGATCAATTAGGTCATTTTCGTCCTCCCTAGGCTTATTCTTGTCCAATTAGGGTTTTTAACCAATCTTGTGCATCCAATAAGTTCATTTGTGTCATTGGGTGATCAATTAGGTCATTTTCGTCCTCCCTAGGCATATTCTTGTCTAACTAGGGTTTTTAACCAATCTTGTGCATCCAATAGGTGTGTTTGTGTCATTGGATGATCAATTAGGTCATTTTCGTCCTCCCTAGGCTTATTCTTGTCCAATTAGGGTTTTTAACCAATCTTGTGCATCCAATAGGTGTGTTTGTGTCATTGGATGATCAATTAGGTCATTTTCGTCCTCCCTAGGCTTATTCTTGTCCAATTAGGGTTTTTAACCAATCTTGTGCATCAAATAAGTTTGTTTTTGTCATTGAATTATTATTTAGGTCATTTTCGTCCTCCCTAGGCATATTCTTGTCCAATTAGGCTTTTTAACCAATCTTGTGCTTCCAATAGGTGTGTTTGTGTCATTGGATGATCAATTAGGTCATTTTCGTCCTCCCTAGGCTAATTCTTGTCCAATTAGGGTTTTTAACCAATCTTGTGCATCCAATAGGTGTGTTTGTGTCATTGGATGATCAATTAGGTCATTTTCGTCCTCCCTAGGCATATTCTTGTCCAATTAGGGTTTTTAACCAATCTTGTGCATCCAATAGGTGTGTTTGTGGCAATGGATGATCAATTAGATCATTTTCGTCATCCCTAGGCTTATTCTTGTCCAATTAGGGTTTTTAACCAATCTTGTGCATCCAATAGGTGTGTTTGTGTCATTGGATGATCAATTTAGGTCATTTTCGTTCTCCCTAGGCATATTCTTGTCCAATTAGGGTTTTTAATCAATCTTGTGCATCCAATAGGTGTGTTTGTGTCATTGGATGATCAATTAGGTCATTTTCGTCCTCCCTAGGCATATTCTTGTCCAATTTGGGTTTTTAACCAATCTTGTGCATCCAATAGGTGTGTTTGTGTCATTGGATGATCAATTAGGTCATTTTCATCCTCCCTAGGCATATTCTTGTCCAATTAGGGTTTTTAACCAATCTTGTGCATCCAATTGGTGTGTTTGTGTCATTGGATGATCAATTAGGTCATTTGCGTTCTCCCTAGGCTTATTCTTGTCCAATTAGGGTTTTTAACCAATCTTGTGCATCCAATAGGTGTGTTTGTGTCATTGGATGATCAATTAGGTCATTTTCGTCCTCCCTAGGCTTATTCTTGTCCAATTAGGGTTTTTAACAAATCTTGTGCATCCAATAAGTTCATTTGTGTCATTGGATGATCAATTAGGTAAATTTCGTCCTCCCTAGGCATCTTCTTGTCCAACTACGGTTTTTAACCAATTTTGTGCATCCAATAGGTGTGTTTGTGTCATTGGATGATCAATTAGGTCATTTTCGTCCTCCCTAGGCTTATTCTTGTCCAATTAGGGTTTTTAACCAATCTTGTGCATCCAATAGGTGTGTTTGTGTCATTGGATGATCAATTAGGTCATTTTCGTCCTCCCTAGGCTTATTCTTGTCCAATTAGGGTTTTTAACCAATCTTGTGCATCCAATAGGTGTGTTTGTGTCATTGGATGATCAATTAGGTCATTTTCGTCCTTTCTATGCTTATTTTTGTCCAATTAGGGTTTTTAAGCAATCTTGTGCATCCAATAAGTTCATTTGTGTCATTGGATGATCAATTAGGTCATTTTCGTCCTCCCTAGGCATATTCTTGTCCAACTAGGGTTTCTAACCAATCTTGTGCTTCCAATAGATGTGTTTGTGTCATTGGATGATCAATTAGGTCATTTTCGTCCTCCCTAGGCTTATTCTTGTCCAATTAGGGTTTTTAACCAATCTTGTGCATCCAATAGGTGTGTTTGTGTCATTGGATGATCAATTAGGTCATTTTCGTCCTCCCTAGGCTTATTCTTGTCCAATTAGGGTTTTTAACCAATCTTGTGCATCCAATAGGTGTGTTTGTGTCATTGGATGATCAATTAGGTCATTTTCGTCCTCCCTAGGCTTATTCTTGTCCAATAAGGGTTCTTAACTAATCTTGTGCATCCAATAAGTTCGTTTGTGTCATTGGATGATCAATTAGGTCATTTTCGTCCTCCCTAGGCTTATTCTTGTCCAATTAGGGTTTTTAACCAATCTTGTGCATCCAACAAGTTTGTTTATGTCATTGAATTAATATTTAGGTCATTTTCGTCCTCCCTAGGCTTATTCTTGTCCAATTAGGGTTTTTAACCAATCTTGTGCATCCAATAAGTGTGTTTGTGTCATTGGATGATCAATTAGGTCATTTTCGTCCTCCCTAGGCATATTCTTGTCCAACTAGGGTTTTAAACCAATCTTGTGCATCCAATAAGTGTGTTTGTGTCATTGGATGATCAATTAGGTCATTTTCGTCCTCTCTAGTCTTTTTCTTGTCCAATTAGGGTTTTTAACCAATCTTGTGCATCCAATAGGTGTGTTTGTGTCATTGGATGATCAATTAGGTCATTTTCGTCCTCCCTAGGCTTATTCTTGTCCAATTAGGGTTTTTAACCAATCTTGTGCATCCAATAGGTGTGTTTGTGTCATTGGATGATCAATTAGGTCATTTTCGTCCTCCCTAGGCTTATTCTTGTCCAATTAGGGTTTTTAACCAATCTTGTGCATCCAATAAGTACATTTGTGTCATTGGATTAACATTTAGGTCATATCCGTCCTCCCTAGGCATATTCTTGTCCAATTAGGGTTTTTAACCAATCTTGTGCATCCAATAGGTGTGTTTGTGTCATTGGATGATCAATTAGGTCATTTTCGTCCTCCCTAGGCTTATTCTTGTCCAATTAGGGTTTTTAACCAATCTTGTGCATCCAATAAGTTTGTTTGTGTCATTGAATTAGTATTGGGTCATTTTCGTCCTCCCTAGGCATATTCTTGTCCAATTAGGGTTTTTAACCAATCTTGTGCATCCAATAGGTGTGTTTGTGTCATTGGATGATCAATTAGGTCATTTTCGTCCTCCCTAGGCTTATTCTTGTCCAATTAGGGTTTTTAACCAATCTTGTGCATCCGATAAGTTCATTTGTGTCATTGGATGAACATTTAGGTCATTTTCGTCCTCCCAAGGCATATTCTTGTCCAATTAGGGTTTTTAACCAATCTTGTGCATCCAATAGGTGTGTTTGTGTCATTGGATGATCAATTAGGTCATTTTCGTCCTCCCTAGGCTTATTCTTGTCCAATTAGGGTTTTTAACCAATCTTGTGCATCCAATAAGTTTGTTTGTCTCATTGAATTAATATTTAGGTCATTTTCGACCTCCCTAGGCATATTCTTGTCCAATTAGGGTTTTTAACCAATCTTGTGCATCCAATAGGTGTGTTTGTGTCATTGGATGATCAATTAGGTAATTTTTGTCCTCCCTAGGCATATTCTTGTCCAACTAGGGTTTTTAACCGATCTTGTGCTTCCAATAGGTGTGTTTGTGTCATTAGATGATCAATTAGGTCATTCTGGTCCTCCGTAGGCTTATTCTTGTCCAATTAGGGTTTTTAACCAATCTTGTGCATCCAATAGGTGTGTTTGTGTCATTGGATGATCAATTAGGTCATTTTCGTCCTCCCTAGGCTTATTCTTGTCAATTAGGGTTTTTAACCAATCTTGTGCATCCAATAAGTTTGTTTGTGTCATTGAATTAATATTTAGGTCACTTTCGTCCTCCCTAGGCATATTCTTGTCCAATTAGGGTTTTTAACCAATCTTGTGCATCCAATAGGTGTGTTTGTGGCAATGGATGATCAATTAGGTCATTTTCGTCCTCCCTAGGCTTATTCTTGTCCAATAAAGGTTTTTAACCAATCTTGTGCATCCAATAGGTGTGTTTGTGTCATTTGATGAACAATTAGGTCATTTTCGTCCTCCCTAGGCTTATTCTTGTCCAATTAGGGTTTTTAACCAATCTTGTGCATCCAATAGGTGTGTTTGTGTCATTGGATGATCAATTAGGTCATTTTCGTCCTCCCTAGGCTTATTCTTGTCCAATTAGGGTTTTTAACCAATCTTGTGTATCCAATAAGTTCATTAGTGTCATTGGATGATCAACTAGGTCATTTCCGTCCTCCCTAGGCATGTTCTTGTCCAACTAGGGTTTTGAACCAATCTTGTGCATCCAATAGGTGTGTTTGTGTCATTGGATGATCAATTAGGTCATTTTGGTCCTCCCTAGGCATATTATTGTCCAATTAGGGTTTTTAACCAATCTTGTGCATCCAATAGGTGTGTTTGTGTCATTGGATGATCAATTAGGTCATTTTCGTCCTCCCTAGGCATATTCTTGTCCAATTAGGGTTTTTAACCAATCTTGTGCATCCAATAGGTGTGTTTGTGTCATTGGATGATCAATTAGGTCATTTTCGTCCTCCCTAGGCTTATTCTTGTCCAATTAGGGTTTTTAACCAATCTTGTGCATCCAATAACTTTGTTTGTGTCATTGAATTAATATTTAGGTCATTTCGTCGTCCCTAGGCATATTCTTGTCCAATTAGGGTTTTTTACCAATCTTGTGCATCCAATAGGCGTGTTTGTGTCATTGGATGATCAATTAGGTCATTTTCGTCATCCCAAGGCTTATTCTTGTCCAATTAGGGTTATTAACCAATCTTGTGCATCCAATAACTTTGTTTGTGTCATTGAATTAATATTTAGGTCATTTTCGTCCTCCTTAGGCATATTCTTGTCCAATTAGGGTTTTTAACCAATCTTGTGCATCCAATAGGTGTGTTTGTGTCATTGGATGATCAATTAGGTCATTTTCGTCCTCCCTAGGCTTATTCTTGTCCAATTAGGGTTTTTAACCAATCTTGTGCATCCAATAGGTGTGTTTGTGTTATTGGATGATCAATAAGGTCATTTTCGTCCTCCCTAGGCATATTCTTGTCCAATTAGGGTTTTTAACCAATCTTGTGCATCCAATAGGTGTGTTTGTGTCATTGGATGATCAATTAGGTCATTTTCGTCCTCCCTAGGCTTATTCTTGTCCAATTAGGGTTTTTAACCAATCTTGTGCATCCAATAAGTTTAGTTGTGTCATTGGATGATCAATTAGGTCATTTTCGTCCTCCCTAGGCATATTCTTGTCCAATTAGGGTTTTTAACCAATCTTGTGCATCCAATAGGTGTGTTTGTGTCATTGGATGATCAATTAGGTCATTTTCGTCCTCCCTAGGCTTATTCTTGTCCAATTAGGGTTTTTAACCAATCTTGTGCATCCAATAGGTGTGTTTGTGTCATTGGATGATCAATTAGGTCATTTTCGTCCTCCCTAGGCCTATTCTTGCCCAATTAGGGTTTTTAACCAATCTTGTGAATCCAATAAGTTTGTTTGTGTCATTGAATTAATATTTAGGTCATTTTCGTCCTCCCTACGCATATTATTGTCCAATTAGGGTTTTTAACCAATCTTCTGCATCCAATAGGTGTGTTTGTGTCATTGGATGATCAATTAGGTCATTTTCGTCCTCCCTAGGCATATTCTTGTCCAATTAGGGTTTTTAACCAATCTTGTGCATCCAATAGGTGTGTTTGTGTCATTGGATGATCAATTAGGTCATTTTCGTCCTCCCTAGGCTTATTCTTGTCCAATTAGGGTTTTTAACCAATCTTGTGCATCCAATAAGTTTGTTTGTGTCATTGAATTAATATTTAGGTCATTTTCGTCCTCCCTAGTTATATTCTTGTCCAATTAGGGTTTTTAACCAATCTTGTGCATCCAATAAGTTCATTTGTGTCATTGGATTAACATTTAGGTCATTTTCGTCCTCCCTAGGCATATTCTTGTCCAATTAGGGTTTTTAACCAATCTTGTGCTTCCAATAGGTGTGTGTGTGTCATTGGATGATCACTTAGGTCATTTTCGTCCTCACTAGGCTTATTCTTGTCCAATTAGGGTTTTTAACCAATCTTGTGCTTCCAATAGGTGTGTTTGTGTCATTGGATGATCAATTAGGTCATTTTCGTCCTCCCTAGGCTTATTCTTGTCCAATTAGGGTTTTTAACCATTCTTGTGCATCCAACAAGTTTGTTTATGTCATTAAATTAATATTTAGGTCATTTTCGTCCTCCCTAGGCATATTCTTGTCCAATTAGGGTTTTTAACCAATCTTGTGCATGAAATAGGTGTGTTTGTGTCATTGGATGATCAATTAGGACATTTTCGTCCTCCCTAGGCATATTCTTGTCCAATTAGGGTTTTTAACCAATCTTGTGCATCCAATAGGTGTGTTT